>BQNB010109622.1:3175-22717 GCA_026074375.1 Tanacetum coccineum
TTGATTTAACCAATGCAACAAACGACATGATATGTACTTTTGTTACCGTCCATTAACACATGGCAAACATATACTTAAAAAAAATGATATGCATCAATAATTGATTTAGCACTATGACACCCTTCAAATCTTCTATCACACCTTTTTCCCATCCACTTTCTTTTGATCAAATCACTTTCCTTCGACACAATGTACTTGGTACCATGCATAACTTTGTGTCTTCTTATCATGTTTTTGATGTTCTTACAGTTACTTTGTTCATGCACTTCAACAGTCTTTTTTCTTCGAGTTACCTAAAATTTGGGAACGGTCGTGCCGTTGGGCTCATGCCGTTCTCAAAAAGTGGTGCCACGTCAGCAAAATGAAGAACGGCACCAGAAGCTGAACGGCACCACATTTGTTGGGGTATCCGTTGGCACCACATTTCTAGTGCCGTTGGCCAATTTTTTTTCAATTATATAAAATAAATACATTTTTAAAAACATACTTATTATAAAACAATAATATTTAAAAAAAATATTAAAAAATAAAAAAAAATCTTTTTTGGGTCATCTTCTTCCCTCTTCTTCGTCTTCCATTCTTCAACAAACCTGAAAAAAAAAGAGAAACAAAAAAAACACAAACAAACACAAAACACACACATATAAACACACACACACAACACACACAAAAGAACAAAATAAAAAAAAAAAAAAATAGAACGGCGTGGGCTGGTATTAACGGCGCGAGCACCGGAGTTGTGCGCCGTTCTTTGGCGCAAGGGAAAAACGCCACCGTTCCTAGGCCTCTGATGTACATCTATCATTTTATACAACCATTTAACTACCTTTATGGTCACCATTGGCTAATAGGATCTCTTGATTGTGCATATAGTGTAATTGCACCTTGCTATTCAAATAAGTCGACAGATATTACAACAGATAAGAACTTGAACTAGAACTCATATCTACGATGTCACGGGATGCTAAGTCTTAGGCTAAGTGCAATTAGGAGCTCAGGAGACAAACATGTTGTCTGTCACACCAGCTTTCTTTCTCTTGAGACCAACAAGTGACCAACTTGATGTAATAAAGAGACCGACACCACAAAAACGTACCCCACAAAAATACATTAAATAAACACTACACACAAACAAGCATCACACAAGTCGGTCGCTTATGGGACTAACATCTCCATTTCGTCTTCGAGACTAGTCCCATGTCGGGTGATGCAATAAAGGGACTAGTTTCTTGATTGACACATGAGATGAGGACTAGTCTTTAAGCCCCTTGGGTAGTCTTAGTTATTTAGTGTGAGATTCTCGTAACTGCAAAATTTTACATCATGGGGAATTGTAGTGTTTTTAAGGGCTTTCAAAGAGGAATGCATGGTCGTCGAAAAAGCTTCCTTTCTAAATGTATATCCTTGCGAGACGTGTGTTGGGCCTATACAAGTTTATTTATGCAAAGACAATTAATGGACCACATAATCAATCTATTTTGCAATCAAACATTCATTCACGAATGTTATGATATCTTTACCGTGTATATTTTATTCTAATAGTATACATTTTCTTTACACTTCACCTATGATTCAAACACATTAATACATGTTATATCCTTGTCAAAAAGGACATAATTTATTGCACCATTCCGAAGGAAAAGTAACGAGCCTAAAGGGCAGAAAGATGAACAACATAGCCGTTCCCCACTTCTCGATAGTCGAAATATGCAAAGAACGAAAAAAAAGAACAAAGTGGTAATCAATCGAATAACTTTTGAGAAAGGAAAATAAATTAAATAAAAATGAATGGTTTGTTATTTTGTCACCTAAATGTTGTTTCTTTTGCCTTCTTTATGCAAAGAAAGAATATGTCTTATTGTAGTGACTTCTAGTTTTAAACTTTGGATGCTTAATCTCGACCTATGCTTTTTGCTTTTCTTTCTTACATATAGCTTGTGGTTAAATTTCTTTTTGATTTTGATAATCATATCATAGATTTGAGTTTACTTTATTTGATTAAGTGGGTTTTATTTATCTTAAGTTCTTCCTTTGTGAAAAAAAAAAAGGTGTAAAGAAGTTAGATGTGGAGTGGTTGCCAATAAGCCCGCGTATATCCTCCTAATCAAATTCACTTGTATTCTTTTACAACAACAAACTTTTTTTTAACCTTGGGTTCTAACTTTTTATCTACTTGAATCATTATAAATCTCACTAGAAGCTCTAGGAACCTCCTATTTTGACACATCCATCAAATGTGGAATTATGAATACAAAAATGATAATAAAAACAAATGTATGAACATAACTTACGGATTTCATAACACATATCAATTTGGGATCTTGGACCAACCCTATTAGTTGATAAATAAACCTACTAAACGTAGGCTATTAAATACATGTGATATTAGAATAATGTTGTTTAAACTTAGGTTGTAGACTTAGGTTGCGTTTGTTTTTTTCAGGTTTTACCTCTTCATCTGCAAATTATGTTTGCAGAAAAAGAGGTACATTTAAAGTCTTAATCTGCAGGAAAAAGACCGTTTTTTGTGTTCTATTTAAATACTTCTTTCCTTATTTTTTTTCTTTATCTTTTTCACTAGTGTTTTTGTACGTTTTCATAATTTTTCGTACGTATTCACACGTTTATGTACGTTTTCATAAGTTTTTGTACGTTTTTACGTTTTAGTACGTTTTCGTTCATTTTTTACGGGTTTTGTCGTTTTTTACGTTTTCGTCCGTTTTTTAAGTTTTCGTACGTTTTTGTCCTTTTTTTACGTTTTCGTCTGTTTTCGTACATTTTCGTTTGTTTTCGTCCGTTTTCGTAAGTTTCTATACGTTTTTGTTTTTTCGTACGTTTTTGTCCCTTTTTTACGTTTTCGTAAGTTTTTGGCTATTTTTTACATTTTCGTCTATTTTCGTCTGTTTCTGTACGTGTTCGGACGCATATGTAAGAAAACAGACGAAAACGTAAGAAAACGTATGAAAACAGACGAAAACGTACGGAAATGTAAGCAAACGTACGAAAACGAATGAAAACGTAAAAAAACAGACGAAAACGAAAGAAAACGTACCGGGAACAGACGAAAACGTATGATTACGTAAGAAAAGGTACGAAAACAGACAAAAACGGACAAAACGTAGAAAAACAGACGAAAACTTACAAAAACAGACGAAAACGGACGAAAATGTACTAAAACGTATGAATACGTAAGAAAACGTACGAAAACGTATTAAAATATACAAAACGTAGAAAAACAGACGAAAACGTACAAAATCGTAGGAAAATGGATAATAGTAATGAAATGTAAGAAAACGTATAAAAAAACATACAAAAACCATACAAAATGAATCGCTTCGGTATAAAAGCGTACGAAACCGTAAAAACGGATAAAACGTATGAAAAAATGAATATTAAAGGTGGTGGTGGGAGTTGAGTGTTGAAAAAGTAAGAATAAGTGGAAAAAAGTGAAAGTTTATGTCTGTAAAATTGAAGAAGCTAGAAGTGCTTTTTAGCACTTATGTCTGTTAAAATAACAAACAAAAACCTCAGCCCGCTTGCAAAAATTTGCAGACAAAAAAGATGAAAAATGCTTCTTAAAAAAACAAACGAAACCTTAGTGTGCAAATTATGAGAATTTGGTTGAATATATTACTACTCCCACCGTCCGATATTAAGTGTCCACAATGAAATCTTTTTAGTCTTTTTTCCTCAACTTTGACCATAAATATTTTTGTTTGTGTTATATAATATTGAACGAAAATTCTACCAACGAAAAATATATTCAAAACTCTATCATTCATATATCTCGCATCAAATATCATATAACATAAGAAGAAATCATTAAGGTCAAAGTTGAAGAAAAAAAACTTTGAAAAAGTCAAGTGGACACTTAATGTGAGACGGAGAAAGTATTAATCTTTATCAATTTGCTAGCAGTCCCGTCTGTATAGTTGGAGGCTTTAAGTTTGTATAGCTTATGTAAAGGACATTTTATAAGTATCACATCACTAAAAGAAAACACACACACACATATATATATATATGATAAAGATCAAATAAAAAGACAAATATCCGTGAGAAGGATAAAAAAGAATTTTTTTTTTTAAAAAGTTCTCAAAAAATTCTGAAAAAATTCCACAAGATCGTGTATGTTGGTGCATGAAAAAGTTGTGAAGGAAGTTTTTTTTAAAGTGAATATTTTTGCCAAAAAAAATTATGAAAAAAAACGTTTGTGCATTAAATCGCTTTTTTGTGCATCAAAAATTCGTTTTTGTACCCAACTTCTTTTGACTTTTTGCATCAAAATTTTATTGCGCATCAAACTATAACAAGTTGAAAATTTTGTGCATCAAAAATTTTTTGTGCATCAAATTTTATTTTTTTGTGCATTAAAAAAACGTATGAAAACTCAAAATTAGAAAAACTTCTTTTACAAAAGTTTTATGCACCAACATACCTGATTTTGTGGAATTTTTTTGAAATTTTTTGAGAACTTTTTTAAAAAAAGTTTTCTTTTTATCCTTCTCACGGATATTTGTCTTTTTATTTTATCTTTATCCTATATATATATATATATATATATATATATATATATATATATGGTTATATTTATATTGTTTGTTATTTATGATATGTATGTTTGTATCGTTATATTATATATATATATATATATATATAGACATATATATATATATATATATATATATATATTATTATATATGGATGGGATGCGGTTCTAGAGGAAGAGATCTATTTTTTTGTGGATTAAACCTATAAAAACCATAAACAGATTGCGATTAAACAAAGAACTAAACATGCATGCCCTTAAGTTTTTTCGAGGAGAAGAGTTACCGACACTGTTATGTAGGCATCGGTTTAGTTTTTTTAGGGCTCTGTTTGAGTTTTATGGGTTTTCCACTGAAAGTTAGGTTTTCTCACTATCTAATTTCGTATATATATATATATATATATATATATTTATATTATATATTTTATATATCATATAGATATATATATATATAATATATATCTGTATTATGTAGATATATTATATATATCTGTATATATATATATATATATATATATATATATCTGTATATGTATATATATATATCTGTATATGTATATATATATATATGTATATATATATATATATATATATATGTATATATATATAATAAGTATTTATTATTATTATGTATATATATATATTTGTATATGTATATAATATTGTATATATATTTTATATGGATATGTATATATATGTAATGTAGATATCTGTATATGTTTACATATATATTTTTTTTGGGTTACATATACAGATATGTATTTACTTATACTTATACATATATACATATATATACAATGTTACATATTTATAATATGTATAAATTTTAATTACATATTTATGTTATGTAGATTGATATATATATAATATATATGTCTATATATATTTCTGTATATGTTATATATATTTTATATTATATATATAATATATATATATGATTGGTCATCGCAAACTCCACCTCTTCATATGTATCAATAAGCAAATATAAATATAAATACCTCACAAACAAGGATCGAGGAATCCGCAGTAGATCATGAAAACCGGAAAGCAGTATTAGGTTGTATCCGGGTCGTTATGTCCCAACGAGGCTAGAGATGGAAAATCAAAAGACGTTTGATGAATTATGTTTGAATATGACCGGGATGTGAATATGATGGGTACTAAACCTAAATAGGCAAATGAACACAAAGATAATCAAGGAACATAAGCTAGAACAAGCATGTAAAGCTAGAAATAGAGAAAAACACTTAAAATTTTACACTAAGACACAAAGATAAGCTCAAATGAGCGCTTAGCACGCAAATCGCACATAGGCTAACTAACTCTATATAAGCAATACAAAAAAAAACAATTAATGCTAAATAAAAAATTTAACAAGATAAAAACATAACAGTACTAACAACTAGTACTAACGTTTAACTACCAGTACTAATTAGAGTTAGTACTGCTAGCTTAAGTTAGTCCTGTTAGCTAGATGGATAGTACTGCTAGCCTTAACAAAAACAAATTAATCAGAAATAGAGAAATAGTCTAAAACGGAAGAGAACTACCAAAATCGAAAGCACTGTAAAGCATATGAATAAGCAACAGATTGACTTTTAATTGTAAATTAAGCTTTGCTAATCTAAAACTGTATTAACTCTTAAAATTATTTTTAAAAGACTATAAGTTCTATTGAAAACAGTAACTAAAATAGTGCGTAATCTACTTAAAAAGTCTAAGAGATCTTAATCAGCTGAAAATAATAAGTGATGAGCTATTTGAACTTTTTCAGTACTAACTAATCGTCTAACTTGGAGTTGTAATGGAGTGTTAGTTTAGTTACCTGTTCCTAAAAGAACTAGCAGTACGCTAACTTGGAGTTAGTACTGCTTTGTTCCAAAACAGCCTTTTAACCATTTCAAAAATCATTTTTATTTCAAATAATTAAAAAGTTCTTATCAAAAAATAACAAAGTAAAACACTTATAAGCAATGTTTTCAAATCCGTAATATAGCCACTATAAAAATCTGATGAATTAGCCTCCTAGCAGTTATAAACTTAAAACCAACAGTTGTATTAAATATAAACTAGCATATTCTGCATAGACAAGTAAAGTAGAAATAGAGAGATTACTACACCTTTGCTCGCAAAACAGGGTCTCACTAAAGAATCTACAATGGCTTTAGCTTGTATAAAATCAAAGCGCTAGTGAGAGTCCATAATGGCCCATCCAGGGAAACTGGCTTATCAGCATAACATTATTGCTGAGGTATATTTGAGGAGTGATTGGTGTGATATTTCTCTTAACTACTTAACTTTTTAAGGTTCCTTAGTTTATCGTTTGTAAAACAAGCTGTATTGAGAGCTTTTGAAAACAAAACAACTCAATTAAGAAATTATACACTTGGAATTATAAAAAAGTGACTTTAAAAACTTCAATCTTGCATTAAAACTTGGAAAGGTTACAAGCTGAAAGTAAAAATTAAATAACTGATATTAAGCTAGTAAATTAAAAACTAAAAACTAGATGCCACAAAGGCTTCAATAAAAGATCTTTTATTAGACGAAAGTCTTTTGTTTGACTTTATTGACGTTTTCTTTGTTGAGCTGACGGGTTTGTTTGTGAGTATAAAGTCTTCCTTTGTGCTAGAGCTTTGTGAGTATAAACTCACAATTGTATATCCTGGCCTTTAATTTCTTTTTATTCCCTCTCAACCCTTGGACTCGAAAATGCTTGCGATTGCCCACTTGCATTGTTGGCCTTGTGGGAGTGTGTGGGGAAGGTTTTGTCAAGTGGTTGATGGGGAGAATTGCAGGGTTTTAGAAGTATGGAGCTAAAACTAGGTGCTGGCTGGTTTTGTTATTGGCGGGTGAGATTGGAAAAGGGTTTACTAAAGTTGGTGTCTGTGACAGGAGAGTGAGTGAGATGATTTAAGGGTATGTTTGGTTTGTGTACAAGAAGAAGCCCCTCCACATCTTTTCTTCTATTATTCTCTTTTTCCCTTTCTTTATTGGATAAATGATGGTTTCCCAATTTGGCCTTAATCAGCCCCTGCCTTTGGTTTACCTTAATAATTAATTAGGGGTTTGGCATTTTTGACCCCTCAAGTTATATTTTTCTTTGCTTTTTTTTTTCTTCTCGGAGTTGACTTGACTTTGATTGGGCTTCGTCTTCACACACTTTTCCATCCCGTGTCCGGTTTTGTCGCTTTTTGCTTGGTTTTTCGTCTTTTTGTGAGATATCCGTTCATGCACAACACAATTAGCAAAACAAGCATATATTTGGCATTTTGAGTCTGTTTTTGGTTATTTTAGCTCGTTTTTAAAGGTAAAAGGTATGTGTAATTAAGCACATACCAATGACACAAATTATTGATTTGTTATATGTGACTAAAAGATGCACTCACATAATATGGTCACGCTTATCAACATTATTGGTCACTCTTTATTTAATTCGACGTGTGACTATTTTTAACAAAATGCCAACACAAACTAATAATTACATGTGACCATTGGATGACATTAGTCACACTTAATTACACTTACTCTTGATTTTTGTAAAAGATTTATGGTCCAGATCTTTTGCCACGTTTGGTGAACTGGTATGTGACTAGAAATAATAAAAAAATATCTAGCTTGGGGGGTGATCTAAATGTTACAATTTGCCACACACACTTAAATTATGTGACCATTGAATGAACACAATTGTCATCACGTAAATACAATTCACTTGACTTTAAACAACAATTTAATAGGTCACACTTATATTAGAACACTTTTGGCCACTTTTGGTTAACTTGTATGTGACTAAATTAAATAAAAATATTTTGTGTGACTAAATATTACAAAACGCCACACAAACTTAAAATTCATGTGACTAATTGGCATGATAAAATTGTCACATTAAAAATAACATATTCACTTGACTTTAAAAAAACATATGGTCACACTTTATTAACACGTTTTGAGCCACTTTTGGTTAACTTGTATGTGACTCTAAATGCCCAAAAAAAACATGATTTGTGTGGAACTAAATATTACAAAAGGCCACACAAACATAAAATTCATGTGACCATTGGATGAACAATAGTCACATAAAATACACATTTACTTGATTTTAGAAAGCATATGGTCACACTTATTAACACTTTTGGCCACTTTTAGTTAACTTGTATGTGACTAAATAACAAAAAAAAGCTTTGTGTGACTACATGTTACAAATTGTCACACACACTTAAAAATCATGTGACCATTGAATGAACATTGGCATACAAACTACTCACATTCACTGACTTTATAAACATATGGTCACATTATAAACCACGTTTTGGACACTTTCGGGTTTTAAAAAAAAAAACTGCTGTATGTGACTAAATTAAAAAAAACATGATTTGTGTGACTAATTTTTAGACAAATAAAACAACAACACAAACTTAAATATTGCATGTAGAGACCATTAGATGAACAATAGTCACACAAAATACACATTCACTTGACTTTAAACAATATATGGTCACACTTATGAACACCTTTGGCCAAATTTTGGTTAACTGTATATGACTAAATCCCTAAAAAACCATGCTTTGTGTGACTAAATATTACAAAAGGCACACAATCATTCAATTCATGTGAACAATTGGATTTCATACAATAGTCATATAAAATACATATTTACTTGATTTTAAAAAAGAAGATGGTCACAACTTATTTAAAATACACTTTTGGCCACGTTTTTTTAAATTATATGTGACTAGCTCTAAAAAACAACACCCGTTGTGTGACTAAATCATCACAAACGTCACATTTATTGTTATATTTTCATGTGGCCACAGGAGGGGAAATAGTCTTTATCAAAATTAACATTTACTTGAATAAATCATCTGCAAATGTACATATATTATTTATTAATTGTGGCCAACGGACGAAATAATAGTTACTCTCAAAAAACCATTCGTGTGACTATTAAGTGTTTACGGTACTAATAATGATTAATTCCAACAAATACTTGTGCCTATTGGTCACACATATTCGAGGTTTTGGTCACTCGGTTTTCAATGAAAAAGGCACTACTCAACAATGTCACTAAGCGGACTACGGTGGCGCAACCTTTAGTGACAAACAACAAAAAAACGTGTGTGACTAAATGCATATCGTCATACATTTTTGGAGTGACCAATACCACTTTTTGTACTAGTGATAATTAGACATTTTTATATTCTGAATCACTTATTACTTAGCTGTTTAAATTATAATTAGTTGTTGTATAAGTGAATTAAAGCTAGTTGTTTAAGATATCGATTAGTCATATAAGCAGTTTTTTTTAGTAGGGGTATAAAATTATTACATGTGGATGTTTAGCTTTGTTTAAAATATTTTCTAATTGGGTTTATGTTTGTTAGATATTTCACATGTAAGATTGCATTTTTTCATCAATAAGTTTATTTTGTTAAATATATCACTAATAGATAATATTTTATTTGTGAATAAGTTGTATAATTATCACTTATTATTTAGCATTTGATTGAATTAAGTTGCTGATATAAGTTGAATTAAGCTGGTTTTGACTTATCATTTAGTGATAAGCAGTTTTAAGTTGGTTATAAATATATCACATGTGATTTTAGCTTTGGTTAATATGTTTCTAATTGATGTTATTTTGTTAGATATATCACATGTGATATTGGATTTTTTTTATCAATGAGTTTATTTTGTTAAATATATCACATGTGATATTGCATTTTGTCATTAAACAATGTATTTATTTTTTTATTTTTTATTTTTAAAGTTGGATGCGTTGTGTACTGCTGAATCGTTTGTTACTCACTCTAATCTTGTAGTACAGGAATGCATGTTCATATTGTGGAAGTTTTGATCACAACAAGAGGAGGTGAGTATGGAAACAAGAGGGGGGGTAAATAGTTTACCGCTTTCTAAAATTTAATTATCGTTGTTTTATAAAAGCTTAGATTCGAGTTTACATGAGATCAATTATACACAATATAAACACAATAATTATATATAGACAAAGAATATTAACTATAAAAATATAAAGTGCAAGATGAAAGTATAGAGATTGAAAGATCAAACCACGACACAAGGATTTATAGTGGTTCGGTAACAAAGCTCCTCTTCGCCCTACTCCACTCCCCGAGTATCTAACTCGAGAGTTCACTTCACTATGTCAACAAGCTCCTTTCAGGTGGAGAAAACCGCACACACGTAGCTTACACCAATTTCCGCACTAAGCTAAATGTGTTTGTTCTAACTCTTAGCTAATAACCAAAACTCCACACTCAGACAATAGTATTTTGAGTTACTAATATACTACTTCTTACCAACTACGTATTTTATTACACCTAAAAATACTAAACTACGGTCTACTGATCTATCTACTACACAAGGAAATGAATAATGATGTTTGGTTTATGTACAAAAACTACACCCAAGATCGTAACAACGTTACGTATGCACAAATTAATCTACAATACTTCGTATCTTGATGATTACGAGTATTCTTCTCTTGCACTTGGAGAGGAAAGATTTGATCACTTGTAAGCAAATGTTTATACAAGTTAAATGACCAAATGTAAGAAAATATGTAAGCTGATTTAAAACAGAAAGAAACTATGTGCAAAGAGCGTAAAGAACAAATATGGGGAACATGTCAATATTTTAGACATGAATATGGGGGACCAGTAAGCTTGGCAGTCCCTTATCTATGCATGGTGGTCCTTTATTGATAAGGGCCCCGCCCAGCCTATCAATGGGCTGCCCAGACTAGGACGCTCCCTATTTTGTCCTTTTTTCAGGAAATATTTTCTGGTTTATGTTTTTCTATTTTTTTTTGGGGGGGACCTGTTTTTAAATATATATTTGAATAAAACATTTTTTTAAATTACAAGAATATTTTGTCTAATTTGTTTTTGTAAAAAATTTTTGTAACATTTATAAAAAAGTAAAGTTTAGGACAAAAATGTATTACTCTGATCATTTAACAAATTAATTATTTGTTTGTTCATACCTTAAGTAATTTACGTCAAAATGGAAATTTACGACTAATAACTTGTTTACGTTTAATTTTACCTAGAATGTTATGATTATCAAAATGTAGAGAAGTCAAAAAATATAAATAACGTTTTTAGACATTATTTGTATTAATAATCTCCTCCTATTTTATGATTACAAAATATAAACTCGTTATATTTAAAAATATATATTAAAACAAGTTTTTAGTGAGTTTTAGTCCATTTCTCCCCCTTTTTGTAGAATCAAAAAGACGTCGTCGATGCGAAAGTAATAAATCGACTGAATGAACGCTCCCTCTTGATGTGTGCTCCCCCTTCCCCGCTTAAGGGAACCAAGAAATCGAGCTATGGTGACTTGCTACAAAAACGAGTTAGAGAACAAGTGCAACATATATTTCTAACTTCGAGCAATATTACAAGAAAAAACATATATAAAAGTGGCTAAAAATAAGTTAAGTCAAAATAAATATGCACTTATACATTAACCATAAAAAATAAAGCAACCATGACATAAAATTAAACTTCATTCATAACATAAAATAATCATACACAAAGCATGATTATACATGGCATAGAAAAATAAAAACTACAATTATCTTAATTGGTCAAGGGCCACATGATTTGCTTGCAAAAGGGGTGATGAATTTTTATTTTTAAAAATGAGTAAATAAAATGTACATACATAACATGTTTAAGTTTTTCGGGGGGTGGTAGAGGGTGGTCGGTGGGTGGTTTGGTGAGGAAGTTGTTGGTGGTGGATAGTTGTGAGAAAGATGGAGTGGTGGAATTTGGTTTTTCAGTGTTAGTCAGGTGAGGAGATAAGAAATTCTGAATCCAATTAGATTTCTCTCTCAAGGATTGGGATTGATTGTGGTTATAAAGACAACAAGGGCTATAAGAACCATGAAAGTTGACTTGATCTAAAGTAAGAGTATGGTGCTTGGGTGGTGGTAGTGGTGATGGTGGTAAGGGAACCATGATAGGGTTTTGAATGTGCATCTCTATGAGGGTGAAGAGGTCATGAAGATGATTAATTTCTTGAGCAAGTAATCCCCTAGTTGAGTTTGGTGAATGAGGTTGTAGAGGTTGACTTTGATTCTTATCTTGAGTTGCTCCCAAAACAACTTCAATGTAAGGATCAATGGGTTGAGTAGAATGAGACGATGATGAGAGTTGGTGTGAAGGTGGTTTTGGAGATGTGTTGGGATTAAAAGACTTTTTGAAGCTGTTTGGAAGTTACTGCTGCTAAGGTTAGAGTTACTACTGTTAATCATAACTTAGTGATGTTAGTGATATTAGTGAAAAATATATACTAGCAGTAGTAACTGGCAGTACTAACTACTTAGCATATTTTTCACTAATATCACTAACAGCACTAAGTTATGCTTAGCAGCAGTAACTCTAACCTTAGCAGCAGTAACTTCCAAACAGCTTAAAAAGTTTGATGTGTTGTCGTGTAGGGTCAATTATTTGATTATCAAGTTTTACATTTATATTTAGCCGACAAACTTAAAACAATACTTTAAAGAGCAGTGTACCCGGTCAAGATGGAGTTCGCAGTAAGTAGGGTGTCAAACACTAAGAGTGGAAATTTAATCATATATTCTATCAGTATTGTTTATTAGTCTATTTTACTAGTTAAATCTTGTTATGTACGTGGTGTCTAGTGTGAATAGGGGTTTTTTTTGTCCTAAGAGTACTGGCACAGATTTGGTGGATACAATATACCTCAATTCAAATATCACAATAAAACACGCAAAAGATGAGTTAGAGATATGATAGTGGTACAAGCCAAATGATAGAAAAACTGTATTAGCATATTAAATTGGTTCAATGATGGTTTGTTGTTTTAGTGTGCAATGATTTATTATCTCGCGGAAGCGGATATTCATTCTTAAGTCTTAGGCAGGGACATCATCCTAAGTCCTAGGGGACACAATTTAATCATGTCACATATTAATGCATTCCCAGGGCATAAAGCATCCTTTATTTTATTATAATTATGCTTAGAGATTAAAGCGTAGGTGATCCTGTAAAAAACCCTAGCCCAACGGGACTTTACCCACTTATTGTTTGACGGTTTTTTATATACTGGTAGTCACTTTTCCAATCTTTATCAGTTATTAAGAGCTTGATTGCAGAAACATACCGGGTCACCTCCGGTCAACTAAGCTCATTAATCAAAAGACAAGAAGAAGACCATTATTTTGTGATAATGTTGTTCAGTATATAAAGAGACACGGCTTTATAGGAGAGCTATACCGTATATCTAGATTATTTACTTGGTCGTGTAACATTAGACACAGTTGATTGGACTTGGTCACATATTCAAACACATAAAACAAGTATGAGGTGATAAAACATAATTATAACAATCAACGATAAATTAAGAAATAGATTTTTAAACAAACCAAAAACATTGAACTTCATTAAATGATTGGTTAATACCGAGGGTATTAGCTTCATAACCATTGTAATTATACATAGTGCAATCAAACAATTTAAAATCGAACGATTAAGAGTGGTTAAGAATTACACGATTTTGGTCTTCTTTATGGATATTCGTGATCAGGCTGACCTTTATGGCTGATCTTCTCTTTTTATAATTCATCTCTGCTGAGTTGAGTTTGGTATAAAAGGATATTGATATTGCAAACTGAAAATCATTTTGGAGTCTTCTATTTTTTAGTTGCTAATAATAAATACTCGATACGCACATCCGATAAGTCGGATACTCGGCGGTATTGGGCTGGATTCTTAAAGTGCGTGCTATGTTCATAAAATTTTTTTGAAATCTTGATATCATTCCATTTACTTGATTTACTTGTATCTTTCGTACAGTTAGTCTTCATGGATACAAGTATGTAGATAGCATGGAGTACGTCGTATTGGAATTGTCAAAGGTTTTCTTATGAAGTCTTGGCGCTAATACGCCATATCTCTTTAGTTGGATACGGCGTATTGGGATTTTTCAAAAAATCTTCAAATGTTCTTCGTTTTAGCTTCCAATTTTGCGTTTTTAGATTATCTTAAACAAAAACACTCCTGAAATTATTGCATTTATAACTTTAAAGCACTTAAGTACCATAATAATGCTAGTAATTATATAAAAAATAGGCAAAATAGTGGGATAAATGAATAAATGATATAATAAAGTGACGTTATTTGATGTCATCAAATATCCCCCCACTTGAATCCTACTTGTCCTCAAGTAGACATTAGAAAAAGTTTTGGTTTATGAAAATGTATCCCGAACCGAAGTTAAGGATTTTCTGTTTAAGCTTCGTTTTGTCCTAATCACCTGTACATAACAAGCTTCCTTTCGAAATATGGAAAATAAAAACACTCAGATCAGCAAGACGAATCTGAGGTGCAACATTTAAGTAGTACGCTCAATTGCTCGGTCGTGATTAGTTTCATATCATAAGCTTGGCAAGGATACACATCTCCACCGCTAAAGCTAAGGAATAACAAGTCAAGTTACAAGAAGTTTGGACCTTGGTCGAGTTACCTAATGGAAAAAGAGCTATTGGAACTAAATGGGTTTTCAGGAAACAAGAAGGATGAAAGAGGTCATTGTGATTAAATAATATAAGCAAGATATAGTTGCACAGGATCAGACATACAAGAAGAAAGAATATTATAATAGGACTATGCCGTGGTTTTTGTCTTTGTTGCTAGAATTGAAGCAATTATGCCATTTTTAGCCTATGCCTCATTTAAAGACTTTGTGGTGTATCAAATGGATGTCAAGAGTGCTTTTCTCTATGGTAAGATCAAAGAGGAAGTCTGTGTGTGTCAACCACCTAGTTTTGAAGAACCAAACTTCCTTGACAGAGTATACAAAGTAGAAAAGGCACTTTATGGATTGCATCAAGCTCCCAGAGATGGTATGTAACCTTGTCAAGTACTGTGGGACTAATGGTTTTAAGAGAGGAAGTAGTGGACAAGGACTTTTGGTTTTAATCAAAAGGACCAAAAAGTGATATTCTGTTAGTATTCAAGTATATGTTTGATGATATTATTTTTGGTGTCTACAAGGACGAAGATGTGATACTGAGTTTGAGAAGATGATGCATAAGAGTTCGATGAGTTATATGGGAGAGCTTCACATTTTTCTGGAGGTCTGCAAGTGATGTAGTAGGAGAAGATGAGCTTTTATTAGGTCAGACAAGTAGGTAAATGAGATTTTGAACTAGTTTGCTTTAGTTGATGTTTCAAGACAGCAAGCACAACTATGGAAACTCAAAAGCTTGTGCTCGCAAAGATGAGTGGTGGAAGAGGTAAATGAACATTTTTAGATCAATGATTGTTCATTGATTGTATTTAAACTTTTTCAAGCCTGATATTATGTTTGAAGTTATTGTGCTTGTGCAAGATTCCAAGTCATCCTTAAAGTTTCAATCTTCATGCTGTTTTTATACGGATTCTTTAGATATCTTAAAAGGTCCACCTACGTTGGGGCTTTGGTCTCCTAAGGATTCACCTTTTGATTTGGTAGGTCATATACTAACAGTGGACTTATGCAGGAGCAAGTTTAGGATAGGAAAATGAAAGCAGGAGGGCAGTGAGTGTCCGTGTCTCTAGGGTGCAGGCTACTTATCTTTTTGATTTCACTGACAATGTAGAAGCAGCTGTGGTGCTAATTCCATACTTGGATAAGTGAGTATGTATAGTTGCTTCTAATTTTTGTGGACAGGTGCTTAGGGATCCAAAATCAATTGAATGATTATGAGAATAAATTTATTGTTCAGACTAGATTCATATTGATAATAAGAGTACTATCTGCACAGTGAAGAACCTGAGTGTTTTTCCTCAAGACTAAGCGAACATTAGATATTAGGCATCACTTTATCAGAGATTTCCAATGAGATACGCTTATTCTGATGATAAGAGATTCGCCACAGTAAGAATGTTGCTAGATATGTTACAAAACATTTGATGTTAGAAATTGCAATATTGATTAACATAGTATTATTTAGATGATCAAGATTCACACAGATCAGAATGTTGCAGATTTGCTCACAAAAGCATTTGATGTTGGCAGATTTCAATATCTGATGCAAGTATAGGAATGCTTAACCTCTGAAGTATTGATTAAGGGGAGGTTAATTGTGCTAATATGCAGCGGATTATGCACAAATGATGCTTGAAATGGAATGGAACAACAGCTAATGATGAAATTCAAGTTAGTGCTGTTAGCCTAACTTACTACTGGTAAGTATAATTAGTACTGCTGTTATAATTAATACTGTGAGCATTGAGAGAAATAAAAAACAGACAGAGAGAATTGTGAGTTAAAAGAAATGAGAGAAAATTGGTGAGCATAAAATAGAAAGTGAGATGTGTAAAAATAAAAACAGACAGAGTGATTCAGTGAGAAAAAGAATTAAGAGATATAGTGAGAATGAAAAACAGAAAGAGAGATGCGTGACATAACAACAGACAGAGTGATTCAGTGAGAAAAAGAATTGAGAGATATAGTGAGAATGAAAAATAGAAAGAGAGATGTGTGATATAAAAACAGATAGAGTGATTCAGTGAGAAAAATAATTGAGAGATATAGTGAGAATAAAAACAGAAAGAGAGCTTGTAAGAATCAAAATTGATGATGGAAATGCTTATTGGAACAAAATTTAAGTTAATGCTGGTGACTCTTAGTTAATGCTGTTAGGCATAAACTTACTACTACTGGTTAAGTTAATGCTGCCAAGCATACACTTACTACTGCCAGTGTTAGTTAATGCTGTTAGGCATAAACTTACTACTGCTGGTTAAGTTAATGCTGTCAGGCATACACTTACTACTGCCAGTGTTAGTTAATGCTATTAGGCATAAATTTACTACTGCTGGTTAAGTTAATGCTGCCAGGCATACACTTACTACTGCCAGTGTTAGTTAATGCTGTTGAGGGTGATTTCATAAATACTTCGATTAAGGTTTCATTCACTCATTCGATCGATTTTACACTTTGATATACTCTCTAATCATAAACCCTAACTCAATTTTATCATTCATCATCAAAACCCATCACAATGTCGAACCTAAAGTTTGCTGAAACTCACAATTTGGTTGTGTTTTTGGTGAAACCTAAAGAAAGTGATGGGTTTGAGGGAATTATTGATTTTTTGAATGCAAGTTCTATCAGATATGCGCTAACGGTGAATCCCACCATCTATACTTCATGCATTAAGCAGTTCTGGGCTACTGCTAAGGAAAAAACTGTCAATGGGGAAGTGCAGATACAAGCCCTAGTAGATGGGAAGAAGGTGATCATCACTAAGATGAGTGTGAGAAGAGCTCTTCAATTAAAAGATGCTGAAGGTACTGAATGTCTTCCAAATGCGACAATTTTTGAAAAACTGACACTCATGGGGTATGAAAATCTTACACAAAAGCTTACATTCTATAAAGCTTTCTTTTCACCTCAATGGAAATTTCTTATCCATCCAATTCTGCAATGCCTTAGTGCTAAGACTACTGCTTGGAACGAATTTAGTAGCACTATGGCCTCAACTATCATCTGTCTTGCCACAAACCAAAAATTCAACTTTTCCAAGTACATTTTGGATAATATAGTGAAGAACTTGGAGGGTGGGGTTAAATTTCTAATGTATCCAAGGTTTGTGCAAGTGTTCCTGGATAAACAAGTTGAAAGAATGACCAAACATAAAGAAATTTATGTTACACCTTCTCACACTAAGAAGGTCTTTGTTAATATGAAGAGAGAAGGAAAAGATTTTTCTGGGAGAGTTACCCCTTTATTTAAAACTATGATGGTTCAAGCTCCTAAAGAATTAGGTGAGAGTTCAGAAATATCAACTGATCCTCAACACACACCCACTATTATTCAACCATCTACATCACAGCCTTAGAAGAAATAACCAAAGAGGAAACAGAGGAAAGACACTGAGGTTTCTCAACCCAGTGGTTCTACAGAACCTATCACTGATGAGGCTGCCAATGAGGAGCATGTACCTACACATTCCAATGATCCACTACTCAGTAGCGAGGATAGATTGAAACTAAATGAATTGATGGAACTTTGTACCAACTTGTCACAAAGAGTTCTTGACTGACCTCTTAACCTGCAGAGATTACTATTTTAAAGGAGAGGGTCAAGAAGCTAGAGAGGGGGAATAAGTTAAGAACTCCAAGGCTTAAAAGGTTAAGGAAGGTTGGTAGAACTGCAAGAATAGAATCCTCTAAAGATGAAGGTTTGGGTGCTCAGGAGGATGCATCCAAACAGGGGAGGAAAATTGCTAATCTTGATGCTGATGCAGAGGTTACTTTGGTTGATGAGGCTTAGGGGAGGAATGATGATAATTTAATGTTTGATACATGAGTTTTAGATGAGCAGGAAGTTGAGGTTGAAAAGGTAGTTAGTACTACTGAAGTTACTACTGCAAGTGCTACATCAACAACTGTTGATGAGTTGACTTTAGCTCAGACCTTAATAGAAATCAAAGCAGCTAAACCCAAGGATGTTACAACTGCTGTTATGAGACCCAAGGCTAGAGGGGTTGTAGTTCAAGACCCAAGTGAATTTACAACAACAACATCACAACCATCACAACTTCCACAGGCTAAAGATAAAGGCAAAGGAAAAATGGTTGAGCCTGAAAAGCCTTTGAAAAAGAAAGATCAAATTTTGATTGATGAAGAAATTGCTCAAAAACTTCAAGCTCAGTTAAATGCTGAATTGGAAGAAGAAGAGAAGCTTGCAAAACAAGAGGAAGAAGATGCAAACATTGCTGAATGGGATAATGTTCAAGCTATGATAGATGCAGATTATGAGCTAGCTGCAAGATTACAAGCACAAGAGCAGGAAGAGTTGACCATTGAAGAAAGGTCAAAGATGTTTTTGGAGCTCATAGATAAAAGAAAGAAGCATTTTGCAAGATGATCCGGCTCAGACTACACCTTAAAATATATATAATATAATAAAATATCAGATATATAGTAAGGATAGTCTAAAGGCAGAGT
>BQNB010109623.1:0-22716 GCA_026074375.1 Tanacetum coccineum
GTTCAATCTTATTTCTTCATTATTTGTAAGCTCTTTCTTGAACCTCCTTTTGATTTCTTTATTTTCTTATGCTCTTAGTTTAAATCCTATTGTGTTTGTCTTAAATTTTCAAAAAGAAATGAAATGGGTATGTGAAATAATAAAGTTTTATACTTTCTTTTATAATAATCTTTTATTAAGGAAAGGATGAGTGGATTTTGTGTTGCAATAATGATGATGAAGGGATTAGGATAGTTTTGAAAGAGGTTTTGTTGGTTAGATTAGTAGTGAACGGGATTAGGTTAGTATAAACACTATTGTGAAGTTTTGATAGATTTTTAGAAGCGTATGCGAAAAATGAGGTTGCTGATCCGAATTCATTTTAGGGTTTTGGGCGACTTAAAAATGTTTTCATTAGTCAAGAAGGTAGATTTCGGATAGCTCGTTTCGTATAGATAGTTTTTCATATATCGAACACTAAAATCGGACTTAAAACGATCGAGTTACGCTCAAATGAAACTTGAAACATTTTTTTTTCGGCAAAACAATTTTTATACGATCAAATCAAAAAGGAAAATAACCATTTTGACCCCATCCGAGTCCGTTTCGACCAAAGTGTAAAACACAAACATTGCCTAAAAGGACGTTTTCCTTCCAAAGTCGTGAAAGTCGAGTTAAAAATGTTTTATGAGTGACTTAAACCCTAGTTTTCGTCAAGTTATTTTAAAAGTAGCTTTCTAATATATTTACGAAGGGTTAGGAATTTCTAAAAAAATGAATGATAAGTCGACATCGTTTAACGTTTCTAAATATAGTAAGTTAACGTATATTAGCGAGATAGGAATGAAAAGTAGACGTTAGGGTTTCACTAGTGCGTTTAGGGTAAATGGAATCATTGAATATTAGGGGACGGTATTAACACCCCGAAATTTAGAATATTTCCACAGATAGAAACATTCTTTAAATAGTAACTTTCCGAAAATAGTAACTTTTTGTAAGAACGTCGTAACGTTTTCATAAACCTAATAAGTTCGTAAAGACACATTTTTGATAACTAAACTAAAGCACAAACACATATGGATGTCTATTTTGTTTATCGTTGTGTTACTATATCATCGTTTGCCTAAGGTGAGTTCATAGCCCCACGTTTTACTTGTTTTATATCTACCTTATAACTTTTGGGGTGAGAACATGCTCGTTTACAAACTTGTTTACATAATCATTTGCAATCTCTTTTACATACTTGATTTCGTAAATTGGTTACACACTTGTTTACATACACATTGACAAAACTATTTACATACTCATTGCAAACTCAGTTACATGATTGATATCACACTTTGGTTTACTTATGGAGGCAATTACTTAAAGCCTTTCTTTTGGAAATACGTTGGTTACTTTTACTATAGACACAATTACTTTACGTTACCTTTTCATGATTACATGTTGCCTAAGTTACGAATAGACCACTAATGCCTGAACTATCATGAACCATTAATTTCTTAACCGACCGTACTGGTTAAGTGAGCGCGAATGTTGTAAATAGATCTATTAGGACTAATTATCCCTATCCGGGTAAGTAGCGCTTACTAGATTCGAGAGACACGAACAAACGGATATATACCATGTTGGATTTCACTAGGTGATCTTGGTCAGATACCTCTAGGGCAGTTAATTTCTTGTTTGGCATATAATATGCTTCTTTGAATTGAGCCTCGGTGTCATGAGCTTAGCGCAACAGTAAATACTTTTTATGTGAAGTTGTTTTCTTATGTGAAGTTGTATTTGTTATAAATGTCACAAGCGTATTGTGAACTTGTGGTCCACACTGCTTTTGTTGAACGTTTCTGATTACTAAATGCTTTTCATAATAATGTGAGTGAAGCAGTATTTGCTAAATGTTTTTTATTCTCGCAAATGCTTTACTTTAACCTATGAATTCACCAACTTCATGTTGACCGTTTTTAGCATGTTTTTCTCAGGTGCTTAGCTTTGGACTTCTTTAACGTTCTATGTGGAGTCTACGTGCAATATGATACCATTTATCAAGACTTTATTTCTCCTTCATAGTCGCTGCCTTTTTAAAACCAAATTATGCTTCCGCTACATTTTTCTTACATTTTCGCAAATGTTTTAATTTCTTTTGAATCTTATTAATCTTATATATTTTTAAATAAATGTTGATCCCACGCCTTGATCGATTCTTTATGTAATAAAGTGTTTGTTACCTTGGATGAAACCAAAATAACAATGGTTGAGACTTTGTATGTATACCAAAGTGTATGCGGAATCTACACTTTGATACTTTAGAGATGTTTATCAATGGAACGGTAATAAACAAACAAACAATGAAGTAATAACAAACTGCTTCAATATTATTAGAATAATAATACGAGTACTCTTGAAGTATTGGGGTTACAACCTTGAAGCTATCACAATCTCTTTCTAAATGTATTCGTCTAAGTGTTAAGCAGTATATCTATCTAAAACCTATGATCTCCTTTTCTAGAACACAAGGAGTCCTTTACAAAACTAACTACCTATCTATTAGGATCAGTTACAAACAACCCATAATATTCTCCATGCATAACCTCTTCTCTTGGTATTATATCCAAAAATCCTTTAAGTTCTTCCTTCTCAGCATCTTCCTCTATCTTTTGTCTCTTCCTTGTGCTTTTCCTAGGAATAGATTTCTTTCTCTTTGCTTCAGTTTCTTTAGAGACTTCTTTCATTACCTTCTGAGTAACCACATCTTCTTCTTCCATCTTTTCAACAGACTTTATTTTTTCAAGAGACTTTTCAGGAGACTTCTTCTTTTCACTTCCATGCTCTACATCCAAAATTATGATTGATATTATTACCGAATCTAATTGACAAGTTTTCGAATATGGACAAGAAATTAGATTCTTATTTGTCTAGCTTTGAGATTATTATTAAAAATGTAAACAAGATAGTATTACTCATTCATACTCGATTGATATGAAAATAACGGAATACCTTTCCAGAAGACGCTAAAGATCATTGCATCGGATTCATAACTCACACATGTGTAAATGGATGTCATATTATAGTTTACTTGTCCAATAGTTGTGTTCAAATATTTTGGAAAATATATGCATACAAAAGTAAACATTGAAGTGATTGACGACTTGAATGTTTCATCCCGAAATAAGCTACTCAGTAATTTTTAGACTTGCAATGCAATTGTAAAGTGTCGTGTCGAAAGATGCAAAACATGAGGCAA
This sequence comes from Tanacetum coccineum, assembly GCA_026074375.1. Taxonomy (NCBI): domain Eukaryota; kingdom Viridiplantae; phylum Streptophyta; class Magnoliopsida; order Asterales; family Asteraceae; genus Tanacetum; species Tanacetum coccineum. Next base: position 3,224 of record BQNB010109623.1, read on the forward strand.
ATGCACAACATATGTAACTTTGCTCAATCATTTCAAAGCACAACTCAGATACTCAAACGATCTTCTCATCAATATCTCGCTAAATTACTTTACAAATAAGTATAATGTTTTTTGCTCATCAATGGAACCCTTACCCTCTAAGGTTAGGATTAGGGAATAATTGATAACATATTCCATCATACCATTATTCGTGCTTTCTTTTCAATTAGTGATAGTAAGAGGATTCTCGAATATGTAGATGATTAATATTCAAAGATAATCTATTCATCATCAATCTGATTACAAAATTAGAATATGAAGCATGAAATCGAGACTAGGATTTTTCTAGATCACAAAAATTTCCAAATTCAAAAACCTTAAGATATTATTCTGTGTATACATGTTTAACCATCCTCGGTTATTATATAAAATCACGGAAGTCGATTTGTAGGGACAAACAAGATTCTGTCATCGAATTGCAATTCACAACTTGCAATAAGAAAATGTGTCATTGCGTTAAAGTGTTCAAATGTTGTGTCTAATTAGCTATGGTCAATTTATACATGCATAAACTTAACGCACACTCTAAGGTAGGATTGACAAATATGTATTTCCAATCGAGAAAACTCATAAGTTACTCCAACTTGATATAAGAAGCTCTTGGATGTTCATTTCTGAAAACTCATACCAAGAACCCTTATAACTTATGTAAGCTTCTCATAATAACCTAATTTCAACACCATATCCTAAATAGTGGGAAAATGATACCAGGCGGCCTCTCAATTTAGGCCCCCCACGGATGAAGGATCTTTCATCTTAGATTCTCTTCTGTTTAGATAAATCTGCCCTATGCATTGATTTAAAACATTTTCTTCTTGTGGAAATCTCTTTCTTAAAAGCCGCAGACTTAATGTAAACTAACATTTAATAAATCATCATTATTTCTACAAAGAGAATAACATTCACAGATCCATTGTAGGTAACGTATCCATAATTGAACCTATTACTTAAAATGGACTGCATTGCGCATTCTTTGTACACTCTAACATAGTACATTTACGATTGCACCCTTAAGCATACTCCTAGGTTCTAGATGATTCATTATCTCTTAAAATTACAACAACTTGCTTTCTTCTATCATTAAACCATAGAAGTCACACATCTTGAGTAGGATTACGTAACCGGAACTAAAGCTTGTTAGCTTGAGTCATATTAGCTCTGAGTGATTAAAGGACAATTACAAAATTTATCTTTGCCTACACTTCATTACGAAAAAATATAGGATTTCTATTTTTTCTAACAGAGAATGATACTAGAGAATCTATTGCACTAGAAATTCAATTGACCTTACGTTGAATTGCTTCATAGAGTGAGTTGGGTTTATGTTATAACCCATAAAAATGGTGTATTTTGCCTGAATTGTGGCTCTTTAATGATAGTTCATATTCTCTTCTCATATTTGATAAATGACTCCTCCTAAATATTCATAATGATAGTCTACATTGATGGACTTTGTATCTCATTAGGAGCGCACACTAATTGACCATGTAGAAATTAGGTTTCGCTCCTGTAGTTATAGAATCTAGACTACTTGCATCTTCACATATATGCTTTAAGTTTCAAGAGATAACGTGGCCAAGTAATGCTCAATTTTGTTTGCTTCATGTTTATCTTATGCTCACGTTTATTTGTTAGCAATTGGACTGCAAGTCTATTGTGTAAAAGCGTTTGCCTTTTCTAGCAATTTAGATTAAAATATCTCTTTAGTTTTACTCTAATATATAACACTATGTCTTCCTAGTGCTAAATGCTAAATGTTTTAATGATGATTGCATTTAAATTATCACGTTTTGTATGCGTAATTTTACATGATTATGTATTTAATTGTGCACCTACACTATGTAGTTTAATGTAGACAATTAATATTTAAATGTCATATATCTATAACATTAATCCTGTTGATTTTGTGTTGTTGCATGCTTAGATAAACTTGCATGTTTATATCTATATATCTTATGCATCTAGGTATATATTTTCTCACACTAGAATATTTTTCTTCGCGTCTGTGTCACAAATCTAAAAAGTCAAAAGAGTTACAAAATGGTATTAAATCTCTTAGAGTCTTCACTCACACACTTCTTTGATCATCATCTCGCTTTCTTCCAAATCATCCACTCTTTCGTCAAGAAAAGGTTAGATACAAGTCTTAAGTACTCCAAGTTAGGTTTGACAACTTAATATTTCATTCTGAATATTCAAGTATCTTTTTTAAATAAAAAACCATACAACTTGCGATCGCAAAAGTTAAATGTCATATCCGAAAATCCATATTCAAGCCTTTTAACGACATAAGTTAAAACGCTCTCCTTTTCTCTTCGACGAAAACATTCTTTTCTCTTCGACGAAAACATTCTTTCTCTTCGACGAAAAATTCTTTCTTTTCGACGAAACATTCTTTTTCTTCGACAAAAACATTCTTTTCTCTTCGACAAAAACATTATTTCTCTTCGACGGAAACACTCTTTCTCTTTAACGAAAACACTCTTTGTCTTTCGATCACACCAGTTTCCTTCTCACTCAACCATGCCTCTACAACCATAGAGATGGATAATCTCTTTCTTCCACTATCTTCGCTACCACCTTGAAGACAACCTTATACCTCGTCCGTGTGATTGTTCTATGAACATTCGCAATGCTCGAGAAGAGCTACATAACTTTATGAGTGTAGTTTATCGTACGCTAACCACCATCCTTCTTGACATTGTCAAGCTCGTCGCCTCTATCTTTGTTTTCTTCTTTATTTAATTCTTTTCTTTCGCGGACGAAACACCCCGAAGATATGTCATCATTTCCTTAGGGACAATGTCCAAAAGGAAACATCTCCATCGAAAGGGATGCGTCTGAAGATGTCAACGCCGACATTCTTTCTTTACTCCTCAAGCACACGATATTCCGTTCAATATATCTTCGCTTACAGTCCTAGAATGATGGAACACATTCCGTTATATCTTTCTCTGTTTTATACTAGTTGGATTCCTGTCTATCTTCTGATTCGTTGGCGTCGTGACCAACTTAATATTTCATACGAAGTTACTTTAAGTATTTTAATTTGCGAATTGCAAATTAAAATGTCACTCCTTTTACCAAAATTCATCAAGCCCTAAACTCATTCCTCTTGGCGGTCCGGCGGCTCCCTCCTGATTATTCTGGGCGACCACCCAGATTATCTGGGGACCGTCGCAGCACGCTTTGAAGTACCATTTCTTTTTTCCAATAACCTAAGCAATTCCTCTATCTTTTGCTACGTGCTGGCGTCCACTCTAACCCAAATTCTATGCCCAATATCCTCTATAGATCAATATGGCATCCTCAAATCTAATTCATGTTACTCATAAGCTTTCATTGCTTATGTTGTTAATAGTCAAGTGAATTCATATTGAAAGCATCTCATTCTCAAAACCATCATTACAATCGTTATAAAAATCCTTTTTGTATCTCACATCTTGGTCCCTCAACTTCTCGTAAAACCTCTTTTCTCACCTAAATGGTCTTTTTCTCTTCTAAAACGGTCCTTCTTTTCACTCAATAGTCTTTTTTACTTCTGATGTTCTCTCACTTCTAAAGTTCATTTTCACTTCTTATAGTCTTATTCCTATATAAGTTTCATCTCACTCGTCTAATACGTATTCTTCTCTTTTAAAGTCTTGTCACTTTAACATTTCCTGTATTTCTCTCTCTAACTTAATTATTAATGTCTGATTAATTTTTAAGGTTTAAGTTTGCGAATGCTCTATGGATGAGTCACTAGACTCACTTCGCTAACTTTCCACTTTCTAGAAAGTGATATAACATAAAAGAAGATATTCATTCTTCAAAGTGTTATTAAAGGTCACCACATTGCTGAGTCTCTCATTATCTATTCACCATGAAAGAATTTACCACCTTTCTCACGCATACCCTGTATCATTTCACATACCCACCTTGTCCTCAACTTGTCAACCAAACATAACACCCAATTCAAAACGTTTGAATTCCCATTCAATCCACCTTTTGATACTCGATAGGGATCAAATGCACATTCAATTATTTGTGGCAAATGATATAATCAATCTTTTCTATATCCGCTCTCGTCAAAACAGTTCCTTCTTTTAGTATCGCGTCATCTCGCTTCTTCATTTTTTGGGCACTATTCGGAATCATTTTCATTCACATCCAAGAGCACATGTCTCCTATCTCGGTCTGATTTTTCTTCTTATCCCTTTTAAAGTATTATTTTTTTGACATATTTTCGCTGGTTCGTTTGTAGTACGGTAGGGTTGTTGTTTTTTATGTTTTCAAGTTTTAAATTTTTATTTTTGCCGACTCAACAAAAAACAAGCACTTCTTTCGGGCAGTGTAACTGATCGTAGTAGTTTCGTGGTAGGTAGGAGTGTCGTCATAGAGTTCAGTGATTAACATCCTTCAATTTAATCTAATATCTTGGTTGTCACAAACCGGCACAGAATTTTGATATTTTAAATGTTATTTTTACCCTTTGACCTTTTTTGGTCGACATTGACTTTTTGGAATTTTGACCTTAATTGTCGCTTTAAAAAACGATTACCGAACTTAACGACAATTATTCGAAATTTATTTAAAAGTAATAAATCATAATTTTTATAATTTAAAACTCCCATGTACGAATTTATTATCAAATAAGTTTGACTTGAAAACGAGAAAATATATGTTACTCCTAAGTAGACTTATCAAAAACGACCCGTCAAAGTGAGTTATTAATTATAGGTATACTAGCGTTTGACATAAAACGACATTCCGGACAACTTTCCAGTTTTACCCGAGATACGAAACCAAGCAGAAAATGACTAAAATACCCTCGTAAAATTTTGAACTCAACGCGTACCGACACAAAAATAATTAAATTTATATTTAATTATCACTTTTTATTAAATATAATTTTTTAATTAAATATTTATATTTTTTTCAAAAGTGATTTATTTTATAACATGAGAATGTCATTAATAAAAGTTTTAATTTACGGACAAAGCTGTTCACCCTCGAACAATCGGTACCAAATAAATTAATAATAATCATTTAATATATTTTATAAAAACATTTATAAATACTAGTCCGTGTAAATACTCATTTTGAGGGTAATAATCTTTGGAACGAAGACGTATATTTTTGAGTTTTAATCGTCTGGTAACTAGCTCACACGATAGTCCAGAACCTTTATTTTCGAAAATTACTCTTCCGTTCCCTGTGCTTATAATTACCCGAAAGCCCCTAAACTATTATACATCTTCCAACTTTGTTTTTCAAACTTTCAGAATTATAAATACCAATCCTTTAGGGTGTCATCTCACTTATTATGATAACTTAGCACACACACTTCCTTCCTCCCCTCTCCTCTCTTTCCGGGCGCTGCTCCAGCGAAGTTTTCGGCGGGGTCTTACGGCGATCTCCGGTCTTCAACTCTCCAACACGCCACCCACTCCTCAACGTGGTACATACATCTCTTCCTCGTTCTCCATCTCCTCGCCATCGCACCACCCTAATCGACCACCTTTCGCTCAGCATGGCACTTCCACTGCCGCATGCCTTATCCTCCTCGCCTACATATTCAAGTAACCTTCACCACCCCACTGACGCCACCATCGTCACCTCCACCCTTCACCTCCACCACAGCCTGCAACCCCCTCGTCAGCCACCAACCGCCACCATCTCCTACCTCCTGCGGCCGGCATACAACACCACCTCCATGTCGCCACGTTACAGCCGTCTAAACCACCACCACCGTCACCCCTCTTATTCGAGTTTGGATGGTTCTTATTTTTATAAAAACTAATAACTAATTTGTGTGGTTGTGTTGTTTAAGCATGTTTCATTTTTGTTTAAGTTAGCTTTCTTTTTGGTTCTTGTGTTTCGGGTTGGATATACTACACCCAAATAGTGGTGTACGGTGTTTGTTTTTATTTATGGGTTTAAATTGCCAAACGGGGCTTGTTTGGACTGCGTTTTTACTGTAGCAGCTAGGGTGTTTGGTTCTGGTTAAACAACCTTGCAAGGGTGTTTGATTTTGGTGGTTTTTACAGCTCCAACGGAGGTTTAGTTTCGTTTAACACCTTAAAAGGTTGGTTTGGGACAGCTAGCCCCTGTAAGGGGTGTGTTTGGTTTTATTTATTTTTGTTTTCTCTTCCGGTTCTTGTCTAGATATATTATTAAGATATATATATATTTTGTCTCGCGCGTATTTTGGCAACATGGTTTAGATTTAAAAGGAGAAAATCGTTAAATTTTGTAATATGGGAATTGGTTGGATAAACGAATAGGTCATGCCGAAATTTTATAAAAATTTCGAGTACTTAGATGTTTTCATAAAATTTCTATTATTTTAGAAAACCGATAAAAGAACGAGATATAGTTTAATATTTATTAATTTGTAATGATACAATAAACCGGTAAATAAACGAAGAATCTATACTTTATACAAACTGAGTTATGTTTTATATTATTAATTTGTAATGAGCTTGGATCACTTGGAAATAAAGCTTTATGATTTAATGATCAAAGGATTTAAATGAGGGGTGTGGGTTATTTTGACAGTAAGAATGAGTGCAAATGGTGAGAATAAATGTGGGGAAAGTCCAGTAATTTATAGGACAAACTGGAGGAGCGGTCTGTACTAATGGTCGGTCTAACAGTAAGGGGCCGCCCTAGGCTAGAGGCTTCCCACTTTGTCTTTTGTGTAGGGGAATTTTCTAGAACATTTCTAGCCGTTCTAGGTTCTAAAATTTGAATTTCAAAATATTTATTTTGAATAAAACATTTCTTTTAATTGTAAAAAATATTTTGTAATGTTTATTAAAATGTCTACTAAATTTTATAAATTCTAAAGGTGAATAAAAATTTTCCTTTGATTCATTAAATGATTAAGCATTTGTTTATTCATACACTTTAAGTGATTAAATTACTTGAAATGAAATTTAACTACTATTACTTGTTTACGTTAATTTTACATTACGCTTTTTATTTTTTTGATTATCAAAACGTAGGATGTGAAATTATTAATAATGTTTTTAGGCTTTATTTCTATCGACAATATCCCCTTTTTGATGATTAAAAATTAAACTCATTAAATGTAGGAATTATTTTAAACAAAGTATTTAGTGGAGTTTTATGTCATTCTCCCCCTTTTTGTAAAATCAAAAAGGCATCGTCGAGAATTGCAAGTAAAAACGACGAAATAAAAGCTCCCCCTTGATGTGTGCTCCTCGTTCGAGGGCACCAAGGAATCGAGCTATGGTTTTCTTGGCTACAAAAACGAGTTATGATAATGCATAAATTTCTAACATGTAGCAAGGAAGACATAATATGGCATACAACCATCAATGATAAGTCATTAAAATGAAAATAGTGTGTGAATCACATCAATGCATACAAAAGGAACAAATAACTGTAAATCATGAGATTTAAACTACCAAAAAGTCCTATAGCTAGTAAGCTCATAGGACTTGCATTGCAAAATGTAGATGAGTCAATTATTTGAGAGACTAAACATAGAGTTGTTTAGTTTTGGGGAAGGATTGGTGGAGGTGTTGGGATGATGATGGTGGTTGTGAGTGCTATGTTCATTATCTGAAAAACGTACTATTGGTAGAGATGAATAAGTGTAGTCTCCATTGAAGATGAAATGTGTCTTTGGTTGATGTGTTGTGAGAGGGTGCTTTTGCGATGTTACTAGGTGATGAAATTTGAAGTTTGGTGATGGAGTTTTTGTGTCATCTTGGGTTAAATCTACAAACAATTGTTTTGGTGGAATGATGTTGATTTTTGGTCTCTTGGAGTCTTTGGCAATGTGGCTCTAGTAGAGGCCTTGGAGCTTATGATGGCTTGATGCTTGATGATGAGGGAGATGGTGAATTGGTGATATGCATTTGGAGGGAATTTATTGGAAGAGATTTGTTTGAAAATGGAATGAATTTGAATAAGTTTAGGGTATTCCAAATTTTGTTCGAGCATTCTGGGCAAATATAGTTGATACTAGGTAAAAAAGGGCAAAAAGCAGAAAAAATACTGTTTTACCCATGAAATGCTATGGGCGGTCCCCTTAAATAGGGGGCGGTCCCCTTAAAGATAAGGGGGCCGCCCCACTTTTTAAGGGAACAGTCAATAGACATTTCACGGTGTTTTAAAACATTATTGTTTTTCTGCGTTTTGCCCTCTTTCATAGTATTTGCTATATTTGCCCAGAATGCTCAAACAATATTTGGAATACCCTAAACTTATTCAAATTCATTCCATTTTCAAACAAATCTCTTCCAATAAATTCCCTCCAAATGCATATCACCAATGCTCCACTCACTCATCATCATCAACCAATTTAACTCCATGGCCTCTTATAGAGCCTATATTCCAAAGTCTCCATGAGGCCAAAAATCATCATCTTTCCACCAAACAATTGTTTGTGGATTTTAAACCACAAGATGACACAAAAACTCCATCACCCAAACTTCAAATTTCATCACCTAGTACTCCTAATGCACCCTCCAAAACACCATCAACCAAAGACACTTATTCATCTTCAATTGACTACACTTATTCATCTTCAATATATGTTTTCATATATTGAACATATGCTCTCACAACCACCAATCATCCATCCACCACTCTACCCACATCCTCCACCAAACTAAAACATCACTCTATGTTTAGTCTCTACAAATAAATGAATCATCTACCATTTTGCAAGCAAGTACTATGGAGCATTTACTAGTTATAGGACTTTTTTGGTAGTTTAAATCTCATGTTTTGTTAGAGGTTATTTTCCTTTTGTTATGCATGAGTGTGTTTCACACACTATTTTATTTTTAATGAATGATCATTGTTGGTTGTATGTCATATTTTTCTTCCTTGCTACATGTTAGAAATATATGCATTATTCTAACTCGTTTTTGTAGCCAAGAAAACATAGCTCGATTCCTTGGTGCCCTCGAACGAGGGGGAGCACACATCAAGGGGGAGTATTTGTTCTGTCGTTTTTACTTGCAATTCTCGACGATGCCTTTTTGATTTTACAAAAAGGGGGAGAAATGACATAAAACTCACTAAATACTTGTTTAAAAATAATTCTACATTTAATGAGTTTAAATTTTGTAATCATCAAAAAGGGGGAGATTGTCGATAGAAATAATGCCTAAAAACATTATTAATATTTTTCACATCCTTACGTTTTGATATTTCACAAAATATAAAAGCTGTTTTTTAAATGTAAAATTTAACGTAAACAAAGTAAATTAGTAGTTATATTTCATTTCAATAATTTAATCTCTTTATAGGTTTGAATAAAAAAATGCTTAATGCATTTTATGATCAAAGGAAATTTTTATTCACCTTTATAATTTTATAAAATGTTGTAGACATTTTTATAAACATTACAAAATATTTTCTACAATTAAAAGAAATATTTTATTCAAAATAAATATTTTGAAATTCAAATTTTCGAACCTAGAACGGCTAGAAATGTTCTAGAAAATTCCCCTACACAAAAGACAAAGTGGGAAGCCTCTAGCCTAGGGCGGCCCCTTACTGTTAAGGGGACCGCCCATAGACTGACGCTCCTCCAGTTTGTCCTATAAATACTGGACTTTTCCCCACTATTTTTTCACCTTTTGCACTCATTCTTTCTGCTCAAAATAACCCACACACCCTCTTTAAATCCTTTGATCATTTAATCATAAAGCTTTATTTCCAAGTGATCCAAGCTCAATTACAAATTAATAATATTAATACAATATCTCGTTTGTATAAAGTATAGATTTCGTTTATTTACCGGTTTATTGTATCATAACAAATTAATAATATTAATACTATATCTCGTTCTTTTATCGGTTTTCTAAAATAATAGAAATTTTAGTGAAAAATACTAAGTACTGAAATTTTTATAAATTTCGGCATGACCTATTCGTTTATACAACATTTCCCATATTTACAACAATTTAACATTTTCTCCTTTTAATCAAACCATGTTGCAAAATACGCGCGTGTCAATATATATATATATATATATATATATATCTAGACAAGATCGGAAGAGAAGAACATAGAAAATTAAATAAAAACAACACACCCCTTACTGGGGCTGCTGTCCCAAACGCACCTTAGGTGGTTGTAAACTAAATTAACGCTCTCTGTTGGAGCTGTTAACCCCAAAACCAAACCACCATCTGCTAGGCTTGTTAAACACAGAAACCAAAACCCTTGCTGCTACAGTAAAACGCGTTTACAAACGGCCCCGTTTGGGATTCTATAACCAATAAACAAACACGTACACCCTATTTGGTTGTGGTATATCTACCGAAAACACAAGGAAAACCAAAAAGAAAGCTAACTTAAACAAGAATGGAACATGCTTTAAAAAAACACAACCACACAAAATTAGTTATTAGTTTTTATAAAAACAAGAACCATCCAAACTCGAATAAGAGGGGTGACGGTGGTGGTGGTTTAGACGGCTGTAACGTGGCGACGATGGAGGTGGTGTTGGTATGCGCGGCCGCAGGTTGGTAGGGATGGTCGCGGTTGGTGTGCAGACGATGGGGGTTGAAGGACTAATGTGGTGGCGTTGAAGGCGTTTGGAACCTGGTGACGATGGTCCCGCGGTCAGTGGGGTGGTTGTAGGTGACGTGATGATGTTTGGCTCGAGGTGGTTTAGCATGCGGAAGTGGAAGGTGAGCATTTGTGATGGAGCAGGCTAGGTGGGTCGATGGTGGTGGGGCGGATGGCGTGGAGATGGTGATGAACCGTGTAGAGATGGTGATGTATCACGGTGGAGGAGTGGTGGCGTGTGGTGGTTGAAGCGTGAGATCGGCCGGAAGTCGCCGAAACTAGCTGGTGCAGCGACGGGAAAGAGAGGATGAGGGGAGAAGGAAGTGTTTATTTGGTGTGCTAAGTTATCATTAAGAATGAGATGACACCTCTAATGGGTTTGGTATTTAATATTTCTGAAAGTTTGAAAACAAAGTGTAAAGATGTAAGTAGTTGAGGGGGCTTTAGGGTAATTATTAGCACAGGGTACGGAAGTGTAATTTCGTTAAATAATGGTTCGGGACTCTTCTTTTTTCATTTTTTTTTTGAGCTAGTTACAGACGATTAAAAAAATCAAAAATTAGTCGGTGCGTTCCAAATGATTTTTCCCGCAAAAATGAGTATTTACACGACTAGTATTTTATAAATGTTTTTATAAAATATATTTAAAATTATTATTATTTATTTGGTACCATTGGGTGTCGAGGGTAAGCTTTGTCCGTAAATTAAAACTTTATTTTGAACATTCGCATTTTTAAATAAACACTTTTGAATAAAATATTAAAATAATTTTATTAATATTTATTTTACATAAAAAAGTATTATTATTATAAATTTAATTATTTTGTGTCGGTACGCGTTGAGTTCAAAAATTTTACGAGGGTATTTTAGTTATATTCGCTTGGTTTCGTTTAGCTCGGGTAAATGAGAAAGTTGTCAGGAATGTCGTTTGTATGTCAACGCTAGAATATACCTATAATTAATAACTCACTTTGACGGGTCGTTTTTGATATAGTCTACTTAGGTTAGCTAAAATTATATTTTCTGGTTTTTCAGAGTCAAATTAAGTTTGAAAAAAAATTGTAATGGGAGATAATAATAAAATTATGATTTATTATTATTAAAATAAATTTCGAATAATTGTCGGTTAAGCGGGTATGTTTTATGCGAAATTAAAGGTCAATAGTCAAAAAGCACACCTTTCCTTAACACATAAACCTCATTACTATCATAATTCCAAAATATCACCAACTCTCAAGTCGGAACCAAAAAGTCAAAGGGTAAAATTGTCATTTAAAAATTCCAAAAATTGCCGGTTGTTGACAACCAAGATATTAATACATTAATTTGAAGGATTTAATCTGTCTCTTATTGATCGTAACTCTATACTTACCACGAAATCTACCCGATCAGGTTACATGCCCGTTAAAGTGTTGTTTTTTGTTGAGTCGGCAAAATATAAATTTAAAACTTGAAAACATTAAAAAACACAACCCTACACTACAACACATCAGCGAAATATGTCAAAAAAATATATACTTTAAAAGGATAAAAAGAAAAATAAGACGAGGATGGAGACGATGTGCTCTTGGATGTGAATGAAAATGATTCCATATAGCCAAAAAATGAGGAAAGGATGAGCGATTAATAAAGACAGGATGTGTTGACGATGAGGTTGATACGAAAGATTTGATATATCATTTTGCACTAATAATTGATGTGCATTATGCTCCTATCGAAGGACAAGGTGGTATGTTTGGGAATGCAAAGGTTGTTTGGTGTTTTGTTGGTGGACAAATGTTGAGGAACAAAAGAGTAGGGGTATCATGGTGAAAGATACACAGGGGTATGTGAGATGAGGTGGTAATTCTTTCATGGTGGAAGAGTAATGAGAGACTCAGAAGTGGTGACTTAATAAAGAACACTTTGAGATTGAATTATCTTCTTTATGTTCTTCACTTTATAGACAAAGTGGAAAGTTTAGCGATTAGGAGTGCCATTTGCATTTCGCAAATTACTTAAACTATTTTCAGTATGAAATAATTATAGTAGGGAGAGATTATACGAGGAATGTTATAGTGACAGATATAATGAGAGAAACCGTTTAGACGTTGAGATTGCAAACGTTATATTATAGGAGATAAGACTCTTATTAGAAGTGAAAATGAACGTTAGATGTGAGAGAATGGAAACTTCAGAAGTAAAAAAAGACTATTGGAGATAAGAGGAGGGAACGTTTTAGAAGGTGAAAAGACATTTGAGGTGAGAATAAGAGGTTTACTGAGATGTCGAGGACAAGATTTGTGAGGAGTTTGTTGAGTATGACGAAGTAAGGATTGTGTTTGGGAATGAGATGCATTTCATTATGAATTCAGACACTTGACTATAACAACTTAAGCAATGATGCTTTATGATGGTAGGTTCTATTGAGGATGACATATTGATCTATAGAGTGATATTGGCTTTAAGATTTGGATGTAGATGGTGGACGCCAGTGTAGCAAAAGTGGGGAAGTGTTTAGGTTATGGAAAAATGAAATGGTACTTCAATTGCTGCTGCGACTTGGTTCACATATTTATTGTGGGCTTGTCGCCAGGAATAGATTGAGGGGTCCGCGGGACCAGCCTACAGGAGAGGATGTTTAGGGCATGATGAAAAATGCGTTGTAAAAGGAGGATAAGTGACATTTTAATTTGCATTTCGCTAATTAAAACTCTTAAAGTACTTCGGATGAAATAGTTTAAGTTTGGGTTTTTTGTTACCAACCGGGGGGGGGAAAAACGCACGGGAATAGAAGATAGACAGGGTTATCCCAGATAGTTAAAGATCAAGAGAAAGATTTAAGGAATGTGTTCCACATTTCCTAGACTTAGACGAAGATATTTGAACGATTCGCGCTTGAGGAGTAAAGAAAGAATGTCGGCGTTGACATCTTCAGACGCATCCCTTTCGATGGAGATGTTTCCTTTTGGACATTGTCCCTAAGGAAATGATGACATATCTTCGGTGTGTTTCGCCTGTTTATGTCCGCGAGAAAGAAAGAATTAATAAAGAAGAAGAAAACAAAGTTAGAGCGCGACGCAGCTTGATCGCAAAGTCAATGATGGATGGTGGTAGCGTACGATTAAACTACACTATAAAGTTATGTTGCGCTTCTCGGTGGCATTGCGTTTGTTCATAGAACAATTACCACGACGATTGGTATAAGGTTTCTTTAGTCTTCAGGTGGTCAGCGTAGATAGTGGAAAGAAAGAAAGAAAGAGATTATCCATCTCTATGGTTGTAGAGGCATGGTTGAGTGAGAAGGAAGAGGTGTGATCGAAAGACAAAGAGTGTTTTCGTTAAAGAGAAAGAGTGTTTCCGTCGAAGAGAAATAATGTTTTTGTCGAAGAGAAAAGAATGTTTTTGTCGAAGAAAAAGAATGTTTCGTCGAAAAGAAAGAATTTTTCGTCGAAGAGAAAGAATGTTTTCGTCGAATGAGAAAAGTATGTTTTCGCTCGAAGAGAAAAGGAGAGGCGTTTTACTCTTATGTCGTTAAAAGGCTTGAATATGGATTTTCGGATATGACATTTAACTTTTGCGATCGCAAGTTAAAGATACTTGAATATTTCAGATGAAATATTTAAGTTGTCAAACCTACTTGGAGGAGCGTTAGACTTGTATCTAACCTTTTCTTGACGAAAGAGTGGATGATTTGGAAGAAAGCGAGATGATGATCAAAGAAGTGTGTGAGTGAAGACTCTAAGAGATTTAATACCATTTTGTAACTCTTTTGACTTTTTAGATTTGTGACACAGACGCGAAGAAAAATATTCTAGTGTGAGAAAATATATACCTAGATGCATAAGATATATAGATATAAACATGCAAGTTTATCTAAGCATGCATCTATCACAATAATCAACAGATTAATGTGTAAGATTATATGACATTTAAATATTAATTGTCATACATTAAACTAACATAGTGTAGGTGCACAATTAATACATAAGTCATGTAAAATGACGCATACAAAACGTGATAATTTTAAATGCAATCATCATGTAAAACATGTTAGCATTTTGCATTAGGAGATGTGTTATTTAGATAAACTAAGGAGATATTTTTTATAATTGCTAGAAAAAGGCAAACGCTTTTACAATAGACATGCAGTCAATAGCTAAGCAAATAAACGTTGAGCATTAAGATAAACATGAAAGCATATAATTGCATTACATGGGAGCACGTTATCATCTTGAAACTTCAAAGCATATATGTGAGATGCAAGTAGTCTAGATTGACTAAGGAGAAACCTAATTTCTACTTGCTTAGTGTGCACTCCTAATGAGATACAAAGTCCATCAATGTAGACTATCATTAGGCATATTTAGGAGGAGTCATTTAGTCAAATTAGAGAATGAATATGAGACTATCATTAAAGGTGCTCAATTCAGGCTAAACACGACCATTTTTATGGGGTTTAATAACATTACACACTCCAACTTCTCTTCTTGGAAGCAATTCAAACCTGTTTTAGGTCAATATTGATTTTTCTAGTGCAATAGATTCTCTAGTAGTCATTCTCATGTTAGAAAAAATAGAATTCCTATATTTTTCGTAATGAAGTGTAGCAAAGATAAAATTTGTATTGTCTTATCACTCAGGGTCTAATATGACTCAACTAACATGCTTTAGTTCCGGTTTACGTAATCCTAATCAAGATGTGTGGAATTCTATGGTTGAATGAGAGAGAAAGCAAGTTGTTGTAATTTTAAGAGATAATGAATCATCTAGAACCTAGGAGTATGCTTAAGGGTGACAATGTGTAATGTACTATGTTGAGAGTGTTCAAAGAATGCACCTTTGCATGTCTTTTAAGCAAGAGATTCAATTAAGGTTACTTACCTCAATGGATCTTGTGAATGTTTCTTTGTAGAAATAATGATGATTTATTAAAGGTTAGTTACATGTATGTTGGGCTTTTAAGTAAGAGATTTCACAAGAAGAAGATGTTTTAAATCTAATGCCATAGGGCAGATTTATCTAAACAGAAGATGAATCTAAGATGAAAGATCCATCGATCCGTGGTGGTGCCAAATTTGAGCAAGGATCATTTTCCCACTATTTAGGAGATGGTGTTGAAATTAGGTTATTAGGAGAAGCTTATATAAGTTATAAGGGTTCTTGGTATGAGTTTTCAGAAATGACATCCAAGACTTGCTTATCAAGTTGGAGTACTTATGAGTTTCTCGATGGATTAATTACATAATTTGTCAATCCTACTTGACGTGTTGTTAAGTTTTAGCATGTATAATTTGACCATTGCTAATCACAACAACATTTTGAACATTTAGACCTCAATTGAACATTTTATTGTTTTTTTATTGCAAGTGTGAATTGCAATTCGATGACTGATCTTGTTGTCCTACAATCGACTTCGTGATTTTATATAATAACCGAGGATGGTTAAACATGTAGACACAGAATAATATCTTGGTTAATTTGATTTGATATTTTTCTTGATCTAGATAAATCCTTAGTTCGTTTTGTCTATGTTCATTTATTCTAATTTTGTAATCAGATTGAATGATGAGATTGATTATCGTTTGAATATTAATCATCTTCATATTCGAAATCCTCTTACGATCACTTATTGAAAGAAAGCACGATAATGGTTTGTGGAATATGTTCAATTTTTCCTAATCCTAACCTTAGAGGGTTAAAGGGTTCTCATTTGGTGAAGAAAAAATATTATACTTATTTGGTAAAGTAAGAGAGAGTTTTGATGAGAAGATAGTTTGAGTATTGAGTTGTGCTTTTGAATTGTTTGAGCAAAGTTACATATGTTGTGCATTTGCTCATGTTTGGCTTTTCGGAAACGACGACTTTACCAATTGCATTGCAAGGTAAATTACTTGAGTATTTCGGATGAAACATTCAAGTCGTCAATCCTACTTCATTGTGTATTTTATGCATATATTTTCCAAAATATTTGAAACACAACTATTGGACAAGTAAACTTAATATGACATCATTTACACAAGTGTGAGTTATGATCCGATGCATATTCTTATCGTCTTGGAAAAGGATGTCGTTATTTTCATATCAATCGAGTATGATTGAGTATATATATCTTGTTACATTTTTATATAATCTCAAAGCTAGACAAATAAGAATCTAATTTCTTGTCCATATTCGGAAACTTGTCAATTAGATTCGGTAATAATATCAATCATAATTTGAATAATGAATCGATATATACTCGAAATCTTTCTTGACCCTCACTTACATTCTTTTAAAAGAAAACAAATAAAGATTTTCATAGTTTGTTTCATTAATCCTAAGACTAGTTGTATGGTGAGGTTGATGAATAATGACAAGTTAATTTCTTACTTCAAGATTGTCACATATTTTTCTTGTGTGAAAAACTAGTTGTTGTTATACCTACTATGAATAGTTTTTGACATCTTGTGAGTAAATGAATGATTTTCCTAACCATTTTTTTTTATTCAATACTCTCATCTTTAATAAAATGCTATATGTTTATAGAAAGAATATAATTATGTGTGTGTGTTAGAACAATCAAGCACAAGCAAAGTTTAAAAATATATTTTCTTTTACTTAAATACTAATGTATTAATTCAATCTTTTCCTTTGTTTAACCAACCCAAGGTCAAACAAGGCAAGATGATGAAAAGATTTAGACATCTTGTTGGAAGAGAGTTAACGTATTGGAAAAATTTTGGTGACGAGTTTTAACGTGTGATCTTCTATGGACTTATTTTCCACATCCATACTGACATTACTTATTGAAACTCTTAGTAATAAGTACGGTCACTATACTCAAAATGATTTGCACGATGTTTATGTAACATTTGTAAATATAGTTATTTATGCCTACATGCAATGTACAAACACTTTCATAACTTAACGCAAGAGATCTAGTGTCACACCCCCAAACGGGGCCTAGACGGAATGCGTGTCCGGGGGCGTGACGTCATAATACACATCACACAAGATTAAGGGAACGGCCACTAATGGACGTTTTGAAAATCATAACTCGTTGTATTTATTAAAAATATATAAGTCTTACAAGATTTGAAATTAAAATTTAAAAACGTGCGAAGCTTAATTAAGTTTTCAAAAGACAACGAGTATTAATGATAAATAAAAGTCTTGAAAGATGATATCATATTGCACGTAGACTCCACATAGAACATAAGAGAAGTCCAAAGCTAAGCACCTGAAAAACATGTTTAAAACGTCAACATAAAGTTGGTGAATTCATAGTTTACAGTAACAGCATTTCGTTGAGAATAAAAAACTCCGTTTAGTGAATACTGCTTCACTCATAGTATTATGAAAAGTATTTGGTAACTGATATCGTTCAATAAAAGTAGTGTGAATCTCAACATTTCTGAGTGTGTATGTGACTATTGTAACACATACAATATCACAAGAAAAATATTTACGATATTACCCTAAGCTTCATGGGACACCTGAAGCTTAACAAGTTGTGTAAATCTTAGTCTTTTAGATTCTGTTCTCAAATTGATGTTTTGCCACCCAAATAAGTACTACCTCAAATGAAATGCACTCACTGGCCAATGTACTCATCTAGAATTCCGGGTGGGGTGTCAACCCCAATAGATCTATTAACAGCATTCGTGCTTACACGAAGTAATTAACGGTTCATGATAGTATGTACTACGTGGAAATAGGGAAACTTAGGTAATATGTAAAAGTTTAAGGTACTTGCATTCATAGTAAAAGCAACCAACGTATTCATAAAGAGCTTAAAGTACTTGTATTCATAGTAAAACAAGTGTGAAATCAATCATGTAAACGAGTTTTGTGAACGAGCAAATAAATAAGTTTGAAATCATTAGAGTAAAGAAGTTTGTAAACGAGCATGTTCTCACCCCAAAAGTTATAAGGTTAATAGAAAACAAGTAAAACGCAGGGTATGAACTCACCTTAAGCAAACGATGAGATATTAAATCAACAAAGAGGATAAAGACCCCAAAAGTTATAAGGTAGATATAAAACAAGTAAAACGTGGGGCTATGAACTCACCTTAGGCAAACGATGATATAGTAACACAACGATAAACAAAATAGACATCCATATGTGTTTGTGCTTTAGTTTAGTTATCAAAAACGTGTCTTTACGAACTTATTAGGTTTATGAAAACGTTACGACATTCTTACAAAAAGTTACTATTTTCGGAAAGTTACTATTTAAAGAATGTTTCTATCTGTGGAAATATTCTAAATTTCGGGACGTTAATACCGTCCCCTAATATTGGATGATTCCATTTACCCTAAACGCACTAGTGAAACCCTAACGTCTACTTTTCATTCCTATCTCGCTAATATACGTTAACTTACTATATTTAGAAACGTTAAACGATGTCGACTTATCATTCATTTTTTTAGAAATTCCTAACCCTTCGTAAATATATTAGAAAGCTACTTTTATATTTCCAAAGGTTTTCAAAGCCTAACCGAACTTAACCCGCTTGAAAACGTTTTCATATATAAAATTATATGTCCGAAAATAACTTGACGAAAACTAGGGTTTAAGTCACTCATAAAACATTTTTAACTCGACTTTCACGACTTTGGAAGGAAAACGTCCTTTTAGGCAATGTTTGTGTTTTACACTTTGGCCGAAACGGACTCGGATGGGGTCAAAATGGTTATTTTCCTTTTTGATCTGATCGTATAAAAATTGTTTTGCCGAAAAAAAATGTTTCAAGTTTCATTTGAGCGTAACTCGGTCGTTTTAAGTCCGATTTAAGTGTTCGATATATGAAAAACTATCTATACGAAACGAGCTATCCGAAATCTACCTTCTTGACTAATGAAAACATTTTTAAGTCGCCCAAAACCCTAAAATGAATTCGGATCAGCAACCTCATTTTTCGCATACGCTTCTAAAAATCTATC
>BQNB010109624.1:1123-16444 GCA_026074375.1 Tanacetum coccineum
TAGTTTAGCGGCTATATCTGTCTTTGGTTTCATTGCTTGTTGTTTTGTCTGGTTCAATAATACGGCTTATCCTAGTGAGAAAATTACGTGAGAAAATAAAATCCCCAAATTATTTAATTTAAGCAAAATCAAAACCCTAGACACAAAATTAAAAAGAAAATAAGATGAAATCACTTACAATAGTTGTTATAGATTGATGATTTGTTAATAATCTTGTAGATTAATTGCTCCAATTGCCGATTTGTGTTATGTTTGTTTGAGGGTTTTAGTGTTTGAGTTTGTAGGTGTGTTTGGATACTGATACAAGTGGTCCCAATTTGTTCAAAATCAGTTATTTACCCGCGTACTAAGACTCACGGATCCACCTAAATAGCACACGGATCTCCTTATGGTGGATCTGTGATTTGCAGGTGTCCAAAAATATGGACAAAATCGATTTTCAAGCAAATTGAGATATGGTGTTGTGTTTTTGGCAATTGAAGTATGTTATAATCGCTATTAGGAGAATGTGATATAATTTTTTGAGTCGACGTCCAAGATTTGAGAGAACCATGCAACTTATCATAAATTTCTCAATGGAATTTCAACGTAGTCGATCCTACTAGGAGTGTGTTATCTATTAGCATCAGTTTGACCATCACTAATAACATAATCCTTAATGAATATTTAGACTCAACAAGACATCATCAATACAAGTGTGAGTTATCCACGGAGTCGGCTTCATCGTCCTTAGTGAGCTTGATCTCCGTTGACATCGGCGTCTTGGTTGGTTTGGAATCTTCTAACCCGAACTTCTTTAACATCTCCTTGATGTACTTGGATCGATTGAAAAATATTCTGTCTTCTATTTGTTTTATTTGAAGACCCAAGAAGAAGTTCAACTCCCCCATCATACTCATCTCAAACTCATCGTGCATGATTTTTGCAAAATCATCACACAAGCATTGACTTGTGGAACCAAATATAATGTCGTCGACATATATTTAAACAATGATAAGGTGTGATTTTGATTTCTTGTTAAAAAGTGTATTATCTACCATTCCCATTGAATAGACATGTTTTATCAAAAATACTTTTAGTCTATCATACCAAGCCTTAGGAGCTTGCTTAAGACCATACAAAGCCTTTATAAGTTTATAAACAAAGTTTGGTTTTTGAAAATCAATGAATCCCAGAGGTTGAGCAACGTAAATCTCTTCGTTTATAAAACCATTTAGAAAAGTACTTTAATCATTTGCACAAGCAATAGCAAGAAGTATTCTAATTGACTTTAATCTAGCAACTGAAGCATATGTTTCATCATAATCTGTACCTTCTTGTTGATAATATCCTTGTGCTACTGATCTAGCCTTATTTCTAGATACTATACCATTTTCATCTAATTTATTTCTAAAGACCCATTTTGTTCCTATTACGGATTGACTTATGGGTAGAGGAACTAATTCCCAAACATCATTAGTTATAAATTGATTTAGTCCATCTTGCATAGCTACAACCCAACTTTCATCTTTTAATGCCTCATTGACATTTTTAGGTTCTATTGTAGATATAAAACAAAAGAAATTACTATGATTTTGGGCTTGAGATCTTAAGGTTCTTTGATTAAGATTTCATGTGACTTGATCTAGTAGATGATTCTTGGACTCTTTAATGTTAACGATCTCGTCAACTTTTATCGACTCATCATCTTCATTATTAGTATTTACGATTTTGGTATTCTTTCTAATGGCTTTCTCTTCACCAACATCATCATCAACCAATGGTGATAATTTGGTAAGTGGAGGGCTTTCATCGAATGTCACGTTGAGTGATTCTTCAACTTTCATTGTATGTTCATTTAATACTATGTAAGCCTTACTATTTTGAGAATATCCTAAAAAACGCCTTCGTATGACTTTGGGTCAAACTTGGTTCGATAATCTTTAGTATTCAAAACGAAGCACTTGCTTCCAAATACTTTAATATATTTTAAGGAAGGTTTCCTACCTCTAAATATTTCACAAGGGGTTTTTCCTAGTATTGGTCAAATTGATATTCTATTTAATATATAAGTTGACATATCAACCGCATTGCACCAAAACTTTTGTGGTATGGATTGTTTATTAAGCATAGTCCTAGACATCTCTTGTAAGGTCCTATTCTTTCTTTCTACAACCCCATTTAATTGTGGAATACTTGGAGCCGAGAAGTTATGAGTAATGCCTTGTGCATCACAATAAGCTCCGAATTGTACTTCATTATCAAATTCCCGACCATGATCCGTTCTAATAGCTATTATAGAACTACCTAGTTGATTTTGAATTTTCCTACTTAATGTTTCAAATTTCTCAAAAGCTTTATTTTTAGTTTTTAAAAATCTAGTCCATGTGTATCTAGAATAGTCATCTACTACTACTAAGGTGTATAAATTACCTCCATATCTTTTGATTGTCGATGGACCAAATAAGTCCATATGTAATAATTCTAAGCATCATTTAGTGGAAACCATGTTTTTAGCTTTATGACTTGCATGAGCTTGCTTCCTAATTTTACAAGCATCACAAAAATGTTTATCATATTTTAGCTTAGGTAAGTTTCTAACTAATTCTTTAAATGATAACGATTAAATTAAACGCATATTTGCGTGACCAAGTCTTCTATGCCATAAGGTAGAATTATCCACTACGTGGCGAGACATAATTTGTCTTGAGACTTATTTCCTTCATTACGCATAAACCATTTTTCCTAATCCCATTTCCTATGATTTTACAATCTTTAATTATTTTACTACCATCTTTCATGAATAAGACTTGACACTTATTGTCACAAATTTGACCGACATAAAGTAAATTAAATGCTAAGTTATCAATGTGCTCTACGTTATATATAGGGAGAGAGTTATTTGAGATCGTAACTTTGCCTATGATCTTTCCTTTTAAGTTACTTCCAAAAACAACGTTACCTTCGTCGTATGCTTTGTAGGTAGAGAATAAACTTTTGTTACTGGTCATATGTTTAGAGCAACCACTATCTTTGATCCATTCATCCAGCTCCAAGCATGTTCTCAAGCATAACTATTTTAACAAAAACAAATTCAAGCGTTTGCTCCCCAATATCTCATGGGTCCAAAAATGTTAGTGTTGTAGATCTCTTGCATTTGTTGTAATTGATTGGGATATTAAAATGGGATACAGTTTCCCATATGTACAAAGCCATGATTTTTTTGGTTGTTCCAGTTCATAAGATAGAAGTTTTGATGAAATGGTTGTCTAAAGTTTCTTCTAGATTGAGGTATGTTGTATCTTGGTTGAGAAGAGATGTTTCTTCTAGGTGGAGGTGTTTTTGATTTAGACTCGGTTTTGACATAACCTATACCGATTTTAAGTGATGGTTTTAAAGACGGTTTCTTTGACTCATCAATGCTATTATGTATTAGTTTCTTCTTAGTAATAACAACATCCGATCTAGAAGACAAGGGTGGACTAAAAACGTGTTTTGTCCCTTTTTGGTCATCGGTGCGACTCATGGATCTAGGTTACATGGATCCGTGCACCTTTATGGTGGATCCGTCCGTCGCCTTTTCAGCAAACGATCCAACAAAACTATACTTTTAGTTTTGCTTGTTGACACTTTACTACAATCAAATCCTAGACCTATTTTACAACTATGTGACTTTTGATTATTTAACATTTCTCTAAGTGAATTAGCGCTATTATCAAATTTAACAAATTTAACTTGAGTTTCCTTAAGTTTTGCGTTTTACGATTTAAGTTCTTCACATGACTTACACGCAATCTCAGTTTCTTTACTTTTTTAAAGTTTCTTAATTTTCTCGTTCAATTCTAAAAATTTCTTTTTCTAAAAGGTCTCTTTTAGTTTTCAAAATTTTATTCTTGTTGATTATTTTTAGGCTAATTTCACATAATCTATTGTATTCAATTTGCATATTATCATTATCAAGAGAATATGCATTATCACTATAGCAATAAGAGTTAAGAGTTACCTCATTTAACGATTGAGCCATGAGACAAGTTTTATCACTGGTTTTGTCTTTGGCGTCATTTTCGCTATCGCTCCAAGAACCTCTAATGAAGGCCTTTTGATCTTTGTTGTGAGATGGTATTGCACAATCGCCAATGAGATGATTTGGATCACCGCATCTAAAACATTTCCGATTACTCTTTCCTTTCTTCTCATCCCATTGTCGGAATGACTTCTTTTCTTCTCTTGGTTGCCTAACGAATTTAGCCTTTCTTCTAAAGAACTTTATAAAGTTCCTTACGGCCAAAGCATATTCTTCGTCATCGCTTCCGGATGTCAAAGTTTCATCATTACTAGACTCGTTCTCAGCTTTCAAGGCAATGGACTTAACTCTTTCCTTTTTGCCTCTATAGATTTTGGAATCTTTTTCCATGACAACTTCATGTACTTTTAGATTGCCGATAAGCTCGTCTAGAGCTAGTGATGACAAATCTTTCGATTCTTCAATCGCCGTGACCTTTGCTCTCCATTTAGGATGTAGAGCCCTAAGAAACTTCCTAACATAGTTCTTGCTAGAGAAACCTTCATCAAGAGCTTTAAGACTAGTAATAATAGTGTTAAATCTAGCAAAACCGCTATCAATAGATTCTTCTTCAAGGATAGTAAATTGTTCATATTGTTGAACAAGAAGATTAATTTTATTATCCTTTACTTGGCTATTACCTTGATGTGTGATTAACAACGATTGCCAAATATCTTTAGCCGTTTTACACATAAAAATTCTTTCGTATTCCTTTTTAGGTAAAGCATTATAAAGAACCATTTTAGCTTCATTATTTTTAGCAAGTTTCTTTTTAAGATCGTCAGATTGTTCTTCAAAAGGAACAACCTCTAAAATTTAGGTAACTTCATTTTTGGCAACCGGTGGAAAATCACCATTCAAAATAATATGCCAAAGATCTAAATCTTTTGCTTTCACATAAGTTTCAAATCTATTTTTCCAATAAATAAAATGATCACTTTCAAAAAGAAGTGGTCTTTGCATAGATTGCCCTTATAGATATTTGTCCGAATCCATAGATCGGTTCAAGCTTTAATGTACAATATACGTTAAAGATCTTGGGTGACCTTGGCTCTGATACCAATTCTGGAAACTAGAAGAGGGGTTGAATAGTTTTACCATTTTAAAATTAAAACTTAGATTGTCGACTTATGTGAACTCAAGAGATATACACAAGTTTATATGATAATGATTCAATAAGTAAGTAACTAATCTACGAAATATAAACAAGTAAAGATAAGAAAGATCAAACCGATGACACAATGATTTATAGTGGTTCGGCTATGAAGCTCCTCTTCGCCCTACTCCACTCCCCAAGTACCCAACTTGAGAGTTATCTTCACTATGTCAACAAGCTCCCTTTAGGAGGAGAAAATCGTATACGTCGCTTACACTTTTTCCGGTACTAAGCTAAATACCGAGTTCTACTTTGAGATAGAACTAATCTAACACACTATGTATTTTGTAGCCTAAATACTAACCTATCATACACATATGATACATACAACACACAACACAAGATATACAAGATGAAAAAATTATCACAAACGTGATGACACAACTAAACTATTAATACTTGAAGCTTGATGTCTTCTTGAGTGTTCTTCACTAAAGAGTGGAATGAGTTGATCACTTGTAATGGATTATGTAACAAGTGTAATGATCAAAGAATATAAAAGATAAAAGATGTATGTGAAAAATATTTTACAAGAGTTGTCTAAAATGAACACTTAAGTTTGCTATTTATAAGCAAACATTTGAAATTTAAATGCTATCCCAAACAGCTAGACGATGCGACCCACGGATCCACCATCACCTGGATCCGTGCCTTGTTATGGTGGATCCGTCCGAGGAGCTAGGACAACATTTTTTCATTTTATGATTAACCCTAAATCTATACAAAATATTGTTTTATACTTATTAAAACTAGTTTAATAGATTCTTCTAGAACAAAATATTTCTTATCACCAATAAGGAAAGATTTTCTAGATTTAGGAAGATTTAGAAAGATTTGGAAATATTGTTTCCACTTATGGTTAATCTTATTTTGTCTTACATGATTAATATAACTAGCTTATAATTAATCATGAGTTAACTGGTTATGCAAATGATAATATTTTTCTTGATCATTAACTATGTTTTGATAAGGCCATAATTCAAACCTAAGTGATTTGTTTCCCCCCGGCTCCAAAGCAAACTTCGACTAAATAACTTGTTTACCAGTAAACTTTTACATAGTAGACATTAATTTGTTATTATCAAAACATGAAGATCATTAAATATAAATATCGTTTTTGCGCGAATATTTGAATTAACTCAATCTCCCCCTTTTTGATGATTGACAAAAGATAAACTCATGCTTGAGTTGTTAAAAGTTACTAAATAAAGTATTTATGGATGAGTTTACATTTCTTTCTCCCCTTTTTGGCGAAGCAAATAATGTTGTAGTGGCCTTCCTAGCAATCTTGTTTAAAGAATGCTAAGTGACTGGTAATGAATGCCAAAGAAATAATAAAGAACTAGATACAGGCTGCCCCTTGGTTGTATAATACTCCCCTTTGCTTGGGGCACCAAGTAATACGAGGTAATGGATGTGTGCTACATACAAAGGTAGTAGCAAGCAGATATATATATGATATATAATATATATAGAAAATATTTAATATATAAAATATATAATATAATATTTATATATAGACCATCCACAATTGCACACATATACAATAGCATCCATCATCAACACAACAAATGAAAATAATGTTAAATCCTTATAAGGATAAAACATAAAATTTGGCATAAAGCCATTACATGATAAGGCTTAAACTAGAAAATTAAAGAAAACAATTAAAATCCTAGTCTTAGTTAGAAAATATTTTCTTGTATAATCCAGGGGTGAGGTAAAATGGTTTATGTGGGCTAATGCGTGAAACAGTAAGGTAGGTGTGATAGAGACCGAAGTGAGTGTCGAATTGATTAGAACTAGAGTTGACACTGTTTCGAAGCATTTAGATTTCATGCCTTGTGGTGCTACAACATTGACAAAACATGTTGTGGAGGTGAGGCATGTCATTTGGATGAACAAAATCCAAGATGTTTGAAGGATTAGGAAAATCTTGATTTCCAAGATTTGGTGGTTGATGATGAATGTTTTAAAGTGAAGGTGCATTGTTATAGAGGAGAGGTGTGTTTTTTTTAATGTTAACAAACAAAGGTTGGGTTGATGGTAATGGTTCAAATCTGGGTGGTGGATTTGAAAAACCGGGAGGTGGTCGAGAGACACGTGGTGGTAGAGATAGATTAGAAGGGCCTGGTGGCCAATTATCCATGGTTTGAACATAGGGATCATTTGGTGACACTTGAGGTGGAGGAATTTATTGAGGTTCTAGTTTTATCGGAATGAAAAAATGAAGTTTAGGTGGTGGTGCAACGTGAGTTGGTGTCGAAGACTCACTTGGTGATGATGAAAAGGTGTGTGGTTTTGCTAGATATGGATTTTGATGGAGCTTAAGGTGGTGAAAGGGATTTCTTTCTAGAGTGGTGAGAGTTCTCTCATTTGTTGTTCCTCACTGAGGATGTTGAGTATTGACATAGTTTGGATACTGACACTAAAAATCATTCTTTCGGTTTTCTTTAAAGTTTGGTGAATTTGTTTTGGATGAACTAGTCATAGTGATGACCTAGTAAGGTTGTATATGAGAAAAGTGGAGAAGTTGTGAAGAAAATGGAGTTTGAGGATGATGATTATAAGGAGAAAGTGGTGATATGAATTGTATAATGGTTCTTGGATTAAATGAGAACATGTTATATCCAAGTGTAAGATCCACATACTATCATATAGCATGTATAAGATAAAGGAAAAAAAAGTATATAAACAAGGAAATTTCAATATTTGGCGCTGGTGACTGAGTGAGCCACGGATCCACCAAAACAACATACAGATCTACCGTTCGCAGCTTTCAACAAAAATGACAAGAACATCAATTTACACCCTAAAAATAAAACATATTTTCATGCAAACATTATTATCGACTACTAATAACATTAACATGATAAAATATCAATAAAGCATAGCATATCAAAGTGATGAATTCAGATTCAAGCATGCATATATAAGTAAACAAGTCAATAATTTAGAGATACGACAATTATACATCTAAATTAATCCATAAACAAATCTTCCTTCACCGACATCCCTTCTTCAACAACCTTGCAAAGTTGTGCAACGCTCGACCCAAGTTTTTAAACATCCCTCTTGTCTCCCTTTGCTCCTTGGACATGTTAGGATCGTCCTTAAGAGCTCTACTATATGACCTAGGGGAAAGTTTGGTGCTAGGAAAATCTTCATTATCAGAGGGTTGTGACTCGGTTGAGGATGAGGTGCTCAATTGAGTCCATTTAGACTTTCCTACCTTCCTAGTTCTTTTAGGTGAAGGCTTCTTAGGTTATTTTGCCTTAAGTAAGGACATTTTCCTAGGAACAAGTTTGTAATGTTCATCAAATGAGCCTTGTGTCATTTGTGCTTTAAGGTTCTTAAAGAGACAAGTTAAGATCATGCCATATGGTAGTACTTTGTCTTGTCTATCCCTTAAGAAATACATCCTCCTAATGATGAAGTAGGCAAGGTTGAAGGGTTGTCTATTTTCTAGGCAATACAACACCAAAGCAATAACTGCCTGAGTGTGGTCTCTATTTCCTATGACAGAATAGACGTTTTCCCTAATTATAAGTTTACAAGGCCTAAGGTGATCAAAGAGCTCATTTGTTTCAATTTGGTTTGAAAATTTATGGATGGTGTTTCCCTCTTTGTCTATCTTTTCATGAATGGTTCTTCTATGGATTAGGTTTTGGATATCATCAATAACAGGAAGACATGAGTTGTAAGGTTCAATTTACTCTAGGATTTTTTCAAGTTCATCAAGACCCCATGCATCAGAGTAGATACAAATGGGAGATAGGTAAACTTGGCAAATTGAACAAGGGAGATGTTGAAATGATGATTGTTGATAACGAAGTGGATTGAGAAATGGTTGTTGGAGTCTTTTTCTAGCTTAAGAGTTTTGTAAAACTTAAAGATAAACCTAAGACAAATTTGCTCATCTAGAGATAGCAAGTAATCAAAACCTATGGTGGTAAACTTGGCCACTGAGTCATCACTAAGGTCATTGTATAAAGATGGGTGAATGGTTCTCCCTTCATGAACATATCTACTTTCTACATTCATATAGATATCCCTAAGTGTATCAGACATGTTGGGATCATTATAGATTTTTGGAGCATAGGCACGGGTTTTCTTATAGTCTTGTTAGTATTCGCTTGGCATTTTGGTACCTATGTGATGTATAGTGATTTCAATGAGAAATTATGATAATGACTCGATAAGTCAAAAATACAATGTAAGTGTGTCTATATGGACTTGATGTGGGTGTGCGGTTTGCTTGACTCAAACAACAAGAGAAAATTAGTATTAATACTAGTAGTAAGCAAACCTTGGTGCACAACCTATGTTTGATATTGCTCTAGATGAATGAAACAAAAAATGATTATGAATTAAGCATCTCGTATATACATTCATGAGACCTAATGCATGAATAAAAATGTTTTTACGTTGTATTAAGAATGTAGTTAAACAACCCTTGTTTTGAAAGGTTCTTAGAAGTAAACTTTCAAAAATCATAACTTGGAAATCGCTTCAATTATGCTTTCTAAGTGTTATAATAGTTATACATTGCCATATCTTTGTTCTAATTGTGCGAAAATAGTATGAAAAATTTTAATCCCCAAATTATTTAATTTAAGCAAAATCAAAACCCTAGACACAAAATTAAGAAGAAAGTAAGATGAAATCACTTACAATAGTTGTTATAGATTGATGATTTGTTGATGATCTTGTAGATTAATTGCTCCAATTGCCAATTTATGTTATGTTTGTTTGAGGGTTTTAGTGTTTGAGTTCGTGGGTGAGTTTGTTTAATAATAGTTGTGGTCCCAATTTGTTTAAAATCTGTTATTTACCCGCGTTTTGAGACTCACGGATCCACCTAAATAATGCACGGATCTCCATATGCTGGATTTGTGGTCCACATGTCTCTAAAATACAGGCAGAGTTGGTTTTTAAGTAAATTGAGATATGGTGTTATGTTTTTAGCAATTGGAGTGTGTTATACTTACTATTAGGAGTATGTGATACAATTTTCGGAGTCGACGTCTAAGTTTTAAGTGAACCGTGTAACTTGTCATGAATTCCTGATGGAATTTCAATGTAGTCGATCCTACTAAGAGTGTGTTATCTTTTAGAATAAGTTTGACCATTACTAATAACACAATCATTTATGAACATTTAGACTCAACAAAAAATAATCAACATAAGTATGAGTTGCAATTCGATGATTGTCCTTTTCATCTTTTTCAATCGATTTCATAATTTCATGTATTGACATACATGTAGACTTTGAAAATACCTATGGTCATGTTATTGATATTTTCTTTATCTAGTATAATTCTAATCTCGATTATGTTCATGATCAGAAGTTTTGTAATTGGAACTAGTAATGAGAATTATCATCTTTTGAATTATAAATAATTACTTCATTAAAGTTTCCGCTTACAATTATTTTTGGGATGATTAAGGATCACTATCCATGATAAGTTCCATCATTCCTAATACTAATCTTAAATAATTAAATACTTCACGTTTTAAAGGCTTAGTAAATATATCGGTTATATTATATTCGGATGCAACTTTCTCGATAGAGATATTGCCTTTTTGGACGTTATCGCGTAGAAAGTGGTGACGGATTTCTATATGTTTAGTTCTAGAGTGTTGTATGGGGTTTTTACTTAAGTCGATAGCGCCTTTATTGTCGTACATAATCGGAACGTCATCGAGGTGTATGCCGTAGTCGAAGAGAGCTTGTTTCATCAGTAGTGCTTGTTGACATGCCTTTACGGCGGAGACGTATTCGGCTTCAGTCGTGGAGATAGTAAAGGCCGTTTGTTTCATAGCGAACCAAGATGTTAAACAACATCTCATGAACGTACAATCACCACTAGTGCTTTTGCGATCAACATAATCGCCCGCGTTGTCAAAATCGGCATAAACTACACTTTTTATTCTGGTTCCTTTCGGATATCATAATCCTCAGTAACTAGTTCCTCTAATATACCTAAATATATGCTTAACGGCTTCTAAATGGGTAGTCTTAGGATTTTTATAGAAGCGAGCACATAAGCAAACACTAAACATAATATCGGACCTACTTGCAGTTAAATAAAGTAAACTACCACTCATACCTCGATATTTAGAGCTATCCACGGAGTCGGCTTCATCATCCTTAGTGAGCTTGATCTCCGTTAACATCGGTGTCTTGGTTGGTTTGGAATCTTCCAACCTGAACTTCTTTAACATCTCCTTGATGTACTTGGATTGATTGAAAAATATTCCGTCTTCCATTTTTTTGATTTGTTTGATTTGTTTGTTTGATTTGTCGGCTTCATCTCAAACTCGTCGTGCATGATTTTTGCAAAATCATCACACAAGTTTTTACTCGTAGAACCAAATATAATGTCGTCAACATATATTTGAAGAATGATAAGATGTGATTTTGATTTCTTAGTAATAAGTGTATTATCGACCATTCCTATTAAATACTCGTATTTTATCAAAAAATGCTTTTAGTCTATCATACCAAGCTTTAGGAGCTTGCTTAAGACCATACAAAGCCTTTTTAAGTTTATAAACATAGTTTGGTTTTTGAAAATCAATGAACCCCGGAGGTTGAGCAACGTAAACCTCTTCGTTTATAAAACCATTTAGAAAAGCACTTTTTACATCTATTTGATATAATTTGAAATCATTTTCACAAGAAATAGCAAGAAGTATTCTAATCGACTCTAATCTAGCTATCAGAGCATATGTTTCATCATAATCTATACCTTTTTATTGATTATATCCTTGTGCTACTAATCTAGCTTTATTTATAGATACTATACCATTTTCATCTAATTTATTTCTAAAGACCCATTTTGTTCCAATGACGGATTGACTTATAGGTAAAGGGACTAATTCCTAAGCATCATTAGCTACAAATTGATTTAGTTCTTCTTGCATAGCCACAACCTAACTTTTATCTTTTAATGCTTCATTGACATTTTTGGGTTCTATTGTAGATATAAAACAAAAGAAATTACTATGATTTTGGGCTTGAGATCTTAAAGTTCTTTGATTAAGATTTCCTATGACTTGATCTAGTGGATGATTTTTAGACTCTTTAATGTTAATTATTTCATCAACTTCTATCGACTCATCTTCTTCGATATTAGTATTTACTATTTTGGTATTCTTTCTAATGGCTCCTTCTTCACCAACATCATCATCAACCAATGGTGATAATTTGGTAGGAGGAGGACTTTCATCGAATGTCACGTTGAGTGATTCTTCGACTTTCATTGTATGTTTATTTAATACTACATAAGCTTTACTATTTTGAGAATACCCTAGAAAAACACCTTCGTATGACTTTGGGTCAAACTTGGTTAGATAGTCTTTAGTATTCAAAATGAAGCACTTGCTTCCAAATACTTTAAAATATTCTAAAGAAGGTTTCCTACCTCTAAATATTTCATAAGGGGTTTTTCCTAGTATTGGTCGAATTTGTATTCTATTTAGTATATAAGTTGACGTATCAACGGCATTACACCAAAACTTTTGTGGAATGGATTGTTCATTAAGCCTAGTCCTAGACATCTCTTGTAAGGTCCTATTCTTTCTTTCTACTATCCCATTTGATTGTGGAGTACGTGGAGCCGAGAATTATGAGTAATGTCTTGTGCATCACAATAAGCTCCGAATTGTACTTCATTATCAAATTCTCGACCATGATCCATTCTAATAGCTATTATAGAACTACCTAGTTGGTTTTGAATTTTCCTACTTAATATTTCAAATTTCTCAAAAGCTTCATTTTTAGTCTTTAGAAATCTAGTCCATGTATACCTAGAATAATCATCTACTACAACTAAGGTGTATAGATTACCTCCATAGCTTTTAATTGCCGATGGACCAAATAAGTCCATATGTAATAATTCTAAACATCTTTTAGTGGAAACCATATTTTTAGCTTTATGACTTGCATGAGCTTGCTTCCCAATTTTACAAGCATCACAAAAATGTTTATCATATTTTAGCTTAGGTAAGTTTCTAACTAATTCTTTAGATGACAACGATTGAATTAAACGCATATTTGCGTGACCAAGTCTTCTATGCCATAAGGTAGAATTATCCACTACCGTGGCGAGACATAATTTGTCTTGAGACTTATTTCCTAATTTCATTACGTATAAACCATTTTTCCTAATCCCGTTTCCTATGATTTTACCATCTTTAATTATTTCACTACCTTCTTCCGTGAATAAGACTTGACACTTATTGTCACAAATTTGACCAACACTAAGTAAGTTAAAGAGGTAAGTTATCTACGTGTTATACATTTGATGATAGTAACGATGTGAGTCATTAGAGATTGTAACTTTGCTTATGATCTTTCCTTTTATGTTACTTCCAAAAACAACATTACCTCCGTCATATGCTTTGTAGGTAGAGAATAAACTCTTGTTATTGGTTATATGTTTGGAGCAACTGATATATGAGAAATCACTTATCTTTATTATTTCCAAAATGGCCCTTAAATGATCAAAATGTGCAAAAATATGCTTGTATTTGTGTATTTTGTTGTTTGTGAATGTGTAGGTACGGATGTTGCAAAAACCACAAGGAAACGGTCAAAACCGGACAAACCGAAGAGGCAACGGATAAAGTGCAAAAGAGCCGAAAGATTTCTACACAAAGGTCAACAAAGTCAACCCATGGTCAACTCACAAAGGACAAAATTCTCAAAAATACCAAATCAGTCCTTAATGTTAAATCATAATTCACTAATAGACCCTAAACCCTAACACCGTTATCTCTTTTATACTTAAGAGATAACGGTCGTTATCTCCTTATATTAAACCAAAACCTGTTAACTCAAGCCCATGGCCCAATCCTTTTTACCCGGGCCCAAATCCACTCAGTCAAAATCAGTTATAAAAAGGAAAAAAGGCGCGGGAATCCCTTTTACTGTTCATCGTCGTTCTCGACGAG
The DNA here is from genome assembly GCA_026074375.1 of Tanacetum coccineum. Taxonomy (NCBI): domain Eukaryota; kingdom Viridiplantae; phylum Streptophyta; class Magnoliopsida; order Asterales; family Asteraceae; genus Tanacetum; species Tanacetum coccineum. The sequence goes on from BQNB010109624.1 coordinate 15,283, forward strand.
TTACCCTTCAAAAACAAAGGGGTAATTGAAATTGACAGCAGGGATAGAAAATTCAAGTACTATGTGCCATCTCAGCTAAGGAAAACGTCATTCAAAGCCTCCCATTGGTTGAATCCCTCAAGGAATGCCACGCATGTATCCAAAGAAACACACCAATGACAAGATTTTGCACTAAATTTAGTGCAAAAGAAGCACAAGTACTCTGACACACGGAATGCCACGTTGGCAATCCGTGTGCTCACTTATCAATCCAACGAATGAGAATTGGGATCCAATGATTACATAGATTCAAGGGTCAAGATCAAAGTTTAGAGGAGCGGACTAAGAAGACCTAGAAGCTTCATTTCAAGGCTATAAAAAAGACCTCACTCACACACAAGAATCATCTTCTTTTCTGCATTTTTTAGTTTTTAATTAGCTTATGTAACTTTTCATTTAAATGTAATTTCTTATTAAGCTCTTGTATTTTCAATTTCAAGTTTTGTAATCTGTTTTAAATCAATGAAATAGTAGTTTACCTTATTAAATCTGTCTTTGCTTGTGTTACTCTTAAATGTCTAAAAGTTCTTATCTACTTTTCTATAAGCTCTCATACTGTTACATAAGCTCTAATAAGCTCATCTCAGCTCTCTAAGTCTCTAAGCTTAGATTGAGCTCAAGTTAATCATTAATCTACTTAAACAATCAAAATCAGCTTAAATACCTATGCTTAATAAGGATTTTGGTTGCTTGGATTATAAGCTTACTCTGGAAGAGCTTATTGGACTTTACTAGCTTATCCTTGTGATAAGTTAGAGCTTGTTGACAACTCTTTGAGCAAATTAAGCCTTTGTTTAGCTAAGGCATTTGTAAGTTCTCATTTATCTTTTCTGTTTTTAATTTCATAGTTTAAATCTGCTTATTTACTTATTTACTAGCTTATTTGTGCTTATAATTGCTTATTATATCTTATTAGTTAAGTTTGATTATCTGTTTTTAGCTTCAAGAGTCTAGATCATAGTTTTCATAATTTTGCTTCTTAAATCATTAAAAATCTAAAAAAATTAGCATTAGATTATTAAATGTTAGTTCTGCTTATTCAGTTGCTAAAATCTGCTCATTAGATTGTTAATAAGCTCATTAACATCTGGTATTTGATACTTGTTCACTAGATCTCCATTTC
>BQNB010109625.1:0-22716 GCA_026074375.1 Tanacetum coccineum
AGGAGATTTTAAGAATGAGATTCAAAACACGATGAAGACCCAACAAGCCGTCTTGATGAATCAACAAAATGTTTTTCAAAATAGTTTGCAAAATATGTTAAGTGGATTTTTCCAGAACCAAGCCTCAACTTCGGGTACTCTTCCGAGTAATACCATTACAAACCCGAAGGGTGAGATGAAAGCAATCACTACCGGAAGTGGTGTTGCTTATGAGGGACCTTCGATTCCTACTAATCCTTCTCCGAAGAAGGTAGTGGAACAAGAAACCGAGGAGATAACGGATAAGGAGCAATCTAATTTCCAAGGAAGTACTGCTCAAATCCTACCTCCGGTTACCCCCATTTCTAGTCCGGAACCCGATGTTTCGAAGAATTTGCCTAAGGCAAATATCCCATATCCTTCTCGACTTAACCAAGAAAAATTTCATGAAAAAGCTTCATATCAAAAAGAAAAGATTTTTCAAATGTTTCAAGATTTACGCTTTGACATAAGTTTTGCGGATGCTTTGTTTTTAATGTCAAGATTTGCTCCTACGATTAGGAATTTGCTTATCAATAAAGAAAAGTTGCTTGAATTTGCTAAGATACGGTTGAACGAGAATTGCTTGGCGATGCTTCTCAAAAAGCTTCCCAAAAAGCTTGGAGATCCCGACAAGTTTCTTATTCCATGTAATTTTCCAAGAATGGATGTATGTCACGCCTTGGCCGATCTTGGCGCAAGCATTAATCTTATGCCTTTATTGATTTGGAAAAACTTTCTTTGCCCGAACTCACACCGACTCGGATGACTATAGAGTTAGCAGATCGATCCATAACTCATCCTAAAGGACTCGCTGAAGATGTTTATGTTAAAGTAGGAAAGTTACACTTTTCTACCGACTTTGTTGTTGTCGATTTTGAAGCCGATCCTCGAGTTCCTCCCATACTTGGGAGATCCTTTTTGAGGACTGATCGTGCCTTAATTGATGTTTATAGAGAAGAGATAACCCTTCGGGTTGATAACAAAGCCGTCACTTTTAATCTAGGTCAAACCACAAGATACTCCTCTATAAATAATAGGTCAGTAAACCGAATTGACATCATTGATGTAGTTTGCGAGGAGTATGCTCCAAAATTGCTAGGTTTTAATAATGATTCTTTGGGTGGCAATCCTACCCCGACGTCTGAGCCGTTTACTTCCGAATTCATTTTTAAAGAAATCGAGTCATATCTTAAGGATGATTCAATTTCACCAGAAATTGATCATGCCGATTGCGATCCGAAGGAAGATATTTGTTTGATTGAAAAGTTGTTAAATGATGACCCGTTTCAACTTCCTCTGATGGACCTTAAGCAAAGTGAAGTGACGAAGGCAAAATCTTCAATTGAAGAGCCTCTGAAATTAGAGTTAAAATATTTACCGTCTCATTTGGAATACGCTTACTTAGAAGAAAATGACAAGTTACCCGTAATTATTGCAAAAGGTTTGAAAGATAATGAAAAAGAAGCTCTTTTAAATGTGCTTAGATCTCATAAACGTGCAATTGCTTGGAAAATAACTGATATCAAGGGTATCGACCCTCATTTTTGTACTCATAAAATTTTGATGGAAGACGATTGTAAACCCTCGGTTCAAAGTCAAAGACGGGTTAACCCGAAAATTCATGAAGTCGTCAAGAAGGAGGTAATTAAACTTCTTGATGCCGAAATGATTTACCCGATCTCTGATAGCCCATGGGTTAGTCCAATCCATTATGTTCCTAAGAAAGGTGGAATGACCGTCGTTGCTAATGAAGAGAATGAGTTAATTCCAACACGTTTAGTTACCGGGTGGAGAGTTTGTATCGACTATAGGAAATTAAATGAAGCAACTGGAAAAGATCATTTTTCTACTTCTGTTTATGGACCAAATGTTAAAAAGATTAGCCAGAAATGAATTTTATTGTTTTCTAGATGGTTTTTGGGGTTATTTTCAACTTCCAATTGATCCTCAAGATCAAGAAAAAATGACTTTTACGTGCTCGTACGAAACTTTCGCTTATCGACGTATGCCATTTGGTTTGTGTAATGCTCCTGGAACTTTCCAACGATGGATGATGGCCATATTTCATGATATGATCGAGAAGACTATGGAAGTTTTCATGGACGACTTTTCTATTTTTGGTGATAGTTTTGATTCGTGTCTCTTTAATTTAGAACGAATGCTAAAACAGTGTGAAGACACGAATTTAGTTCTAGATTGGGAGAAATATCACTTCATGTGTAGAGAGGGAATTGTGTTAGGTCATAAAATTTTGAAGTCCGGGATTGAGGTTGATCTAGCAAAAGTCGATGTTATCGTTAAGCTCCCTCATCCGACTACCGTAAAAGGTGTTAGGAGTTTCCTAGGCCATGCCGGTTTTTACCGACGTTTTATCCAAGACTTTTCAAAAATTGCTAGACCCATGACTTACCTTCTTGAAAAGAAACACCGTTTGTGTTTTCTAAGGATTGTATTGATGCCTTTGAAACTCTCAAAAAGAAGCTTACCGAAGCTCCGATCTTAGTTGTCCTGGATTGGAACTTACCTTTCAAACTTATGTGTGATGCAAGCGACTTTGCGATTGGTGCGGTTCTAGGACAACGAAAGACGAATCATTTTCAACCGATACATTACGCTAGTAAAACAATAACCGAAGCTCAAATTCATTACACCACGACTGAGAAGGAAATGCTTGCCGTAGTGTATGCTTTTGAAAAGTTTCGGCCATATTTGAAAAGTTTTGGCCATATCTTGTCTTATCTAAAAGCATTGTTTATACCGACCACTCCGCTTTGAAATACCTCATGAACAAACAAGATGCCAAGGGCCAAGGTTCTTGATGTGTGTTACTTTTACAAGTTCGATTGGTCACCATTCGTGACAAGAAAGGAAGTGAAAATCTAGCGCTCGATCATATTGTCAAGACTCGAGAATCCTCACAAAGATGGTTTTGGAATACAAAGACATTAACAAATCGAACATGTTTCCTTTAGAACTCTTGAGTTATATCAACGGAAGTACCCTATGGTTTTGCCCTTTTGCAAACTACCATGCGGGGAATTTGATCATAAAAAGGAATGTCACTCAACAAAGGAGGAAATTTTTCGAAAAGACTAAAACATTAATTTCTGGATGATCCCTACCTCTTCTATATTTGCGGATCAAATCATTCGTATGGTGTTTGCAGGACACGAATCTCTTGACAAGCATCCTCAGCTTGTCCATAAAAGACCACCGGGCGCCATCATAGTGCCAATCTCACCGCTCGAAAAGTATTTGATGCCGGTTTCTTTTGGCCCACTATATATCGAGATGCTCATCGATGATCAAGATCTGTGATAATGACCAACGACAAGGCAAAATTTCTTAACGTGATGAAATGCCTCAAAACGCTATCCAAGTTTGTGAAATCTTCGATATAAGGGGTATTGATTTTATGGGACCTTTTCCGTTATCCAAAGGTAATAAGTATATCCTTGTAGCAGTCGACTATCTTTCAAAATGGGTTGAAGCGAAGGCGCTCCCCACTAGCGATGCTCGTGTAGTTGTGAAATTTTTAAAGTCTCTTTTTGCCCGATTTGGAACACTGAGAGCTATAATAAGCGATCGTGGGACCCACTTTTGTAATGATCAATTTACCAAAGTGATGTCTAAATATGGAGTCACACATCGTTTAGTTACCGCTTACCACCCTCAAATGAGTGGTCAAGTTGAGGTGTCAAATTGTGGTCTTAAACGTATTCTTGAAAGGACGGTAGGAGAAAACCGTGCCTCATGGTCTGACAAGCTAGACGATGCTTTGTGGGCCTTCCGAACCGCTTTCAAAACACCAATCAGATGCACACCCTATAAGCTCGTTTATGGAAAGTCTTGTCATTTACTAGTCGAATTGGAACACATAGCGTATTGGGCTCTTAAACACGTAAATTTCGATCTTAAAACCGCGGGTGATCATACGGAACTGGCACTAAATGAACTAATGAGCTACGAGATCAAGCTAGAGAAATCATTGATTTGCAAGGAGAAGACCGAAGAAGCTTGAAACTCCACGACTCTAAGATCAAAAACCGCATTTTCAATATTGGTGATCAAGTTTTACTCTTCAACTCTCGTCTAAAGATATTTTCAAGAAAGCTTAAAACTCGTTGGTCAGGACCTTTCACCATCACCTAAGTTTTTCCATATGGAACCGTTGAGTTGTCACAACCCAATGGTCCAAATTTTAAGGTGAATGGTCATCGTGTGAAACATTACTTCGAAGGGGACATTCCACCCAAGGTAGTCCCGGATCTCCAAACTTTCTCCAAGGACGAATGAATTCGGGGATCGAGTCAAGCTATGTGACTCGGTTACCAAAAACAAAGCGCTTCATGGGAGGCACCCCATGCTTATCCTTTTTATTTTTTCTCTAATGTGATGTGAGGAGGCTTGTACTCTTCCGATCTTGTTGTTTGTGCTTGTGATTATTTGTAGGATTGAACCAACATTTTTGAAGACTCTCGTGTTCGGTGTTTTGTCCCGGTCTACTTGAGCTTCCTAGCCTTTGCTTGCCATTAGTTTGGGGAAATCCGATATCCTAGATTATTATCGACTAAGCGACTTAAGATTCTTGTGATACTTTCTCTATGCTCAGATTATGCATTCGACTTTTTAAGTTCTGGTTTGGGGTTTTGAACCTTAGACTAGGAAACATTGAGGACAATGTTTGATTTTAGTATGGGGTAGTATATCTTCGATATGATCTTACCTACTTTTGCCCGTTGTTCTCACGTACCCCGTTTTCCCGCAAAATTTTAAATTTTTAAGTTTTATTTGCCCCAAATCTAAAAAAGATGGAAAATTAAAAGTTTAGTTGATAACTAATACGTGTTTTGAACGAATGTAGGTTTTAGTTGGTTGAGAACAAAAGTAAATTTTGACCCGAGATTTTATATCTTACTTTTCTCCTTAAGTATATAGATTGTATATTGCTAATTTTTATACAGAGCTCTAAAAGGGTCTTGTTTTGAAAAGTTGGATTTTGCAAGGTTCCTATTGCTTTTAATATGCAAAGTTCGTTTATTTGGTAGCATCCGAGTTTCTTATTAGAAGACATTAAATAGTGAGAAAGATCATGATAAGAGTAGATTAAATGTTTTGATGCTAACGTGTGTTAGTAGATTTCTTTACTGCTTATGAAGTGTTATTGTGGTTTTTCTCATTTGCTTGGTTAACCATTGTAATAATTGTTTAATAACTAGAGTAGTGCAGTTTTTTGTTATATTTCTTAATAGCGGTTTTCTTTGTTTTATTTGTGATTAAGAGGAGGTATACATAGGAATACTAATTTGCTATCTTATCGTATCCACATGAATAATATTTTGTTATCCTTAACGAGCCTTTAGGGAAATATGGGGCTAAGCTCGAACTCTATAAGTGAAATACCCTAGCCTTATTATTCCTTAAGAGCTTAGAGTATATGGATGGATATTGTTGCGTAATTCTTGTCTTGTTTGTACCTTTAAGAGCTTACGTATAGATGACGCATTAGGGATATGACTGATGGTATTACTTAAGTAACAAATTAAAAGTCTAAATTTTGGTTGCTTGATGTGGGACTTATCTTGATGGCATTGTTTCTTTTGAAAAAGGCTAGAACTATTTATGCACCTTTAACCGTTACGCATTATTTTTGAAATTAATAAGTATCGAATAAAGTCTAAAGAGCCTTCGGGTATTGACTAAATAAATATTGAGATACCAAAATTAGGATAAGGGAGGAAAAAAGTAAGTACACAATTAGCTCTTATAAGTCGTGTTAGCTGTAATTGAAATTTAAAATTATCTTTTTTTAAGCTTGGCATGGAGACAGTGAAATCCATGGATGTGTATTATCATTAGGACATTTAAGTGCTTTTGTTTGTTATCTAAAGAGTTATCACATAAATAAATGAAAGAATACATTATGAAAAGGAATAAATTGTAAGTTGTTTAAATTATGAAAAAATCATTAAAACTGGAAAAACTTTGAACATGGAAAAGGGGTTTTTATAACTTGCTGACTTCTTAATCTCTTCCCATAATACTTATATTTTATAGGATTAGTGTTGGGGAGGTTTGATGTATTTGGTTATAGAGATATAATATTCGTTGCGGAACACAGTGTTTAGTTAGGGGAATTTTGATATGTGTGACAAAACATATTTTTTTATATCAAAAATGTCATTAAAGACAAAATATGATAGAATGTTGTATATTGTTTTTTGTCTTTGATTGGTAGGTAGGATATTGCAATCGCAAGGAATTGGTCAAACGTGACAAAACACGAACACTGACAAAAAAGCGAGTAACGAGGAGGATTCTCATAGCAAGGAGAGGTCAAAAGTCACTCCAATCAAACCTTGGTCAACAAAGTCAACCAAATTGACAAAAACCCAAAATTCCCAAACTAGTCCTTATTGTTAAATCATATACTTAAAAACCATAAATGGATACACGTTTAATCTTTAAATACAGTCATTATGTCTTAAAGCTATAAAACCTTTTACCTTTTACCCTGCCCAACCTTTTAACCTCGTAGCCCAAGTCAACCCTCCTATACCCCGGGTCAAACTTTTCACATATAAGGGATAAAAAACACAAGAAAGATCGTTTTACTGTTCATCATCATCTTCAACATTTTTACCCAGCTTAAACAAAGGGTAAAACTCAATTTGTGAGATGGCTTGAAGATTCAAGTACTAGGTGACAAGGTGGCAGAGTTATACGTCATGAGAAGTTCTCATTGGTCGAAACCCACAAAGAATGCCACGCGGGCTTACAAACTAACACACCTTGATGGGAATTTTGCACTAAAATAAGGCCAAAAGAAGCATAACTACTCCAAAGATTTGGGATTACCAGCTTGGCAATCCGTGTGCTATATTCCCATCTAACGGTTACAAGAAGGCATCCAATGATTTGAGAGATTCAAGGGCTTAGATCAGAGGATTGAAAGAAAGCATGTGAAGTCCAAGAAGGTTCATCTCAAGGCTATATAAAGAGAGCTTCTCTTCACTCAAAAAAGGGAGAGAGAAGAGAGAGAGAGGAGTAGTTTTTTTAGTAGCTTGTAATTTAGCTTATTTCTTATGTAATTGCAGCTTATAGATTTTAGTTAAATGTAGTTTTCTTTCCAACGTTTTGTAATTCAATATTAGTCATCAATAAAAGTTGTTTTCTAATTAATCTCCTTTGTTAAAATTGTTTTCACTTGTTTACAAAATGTATGGATAAGCACTTATTACTGTTTAATAAGCACAAGCTACTCTTATACTAAAAGCTCTAAAAAGTCTTATCATCCCTTGGAATTGGATGTTGCTAGATGATTAAGACTTGGTAATAGTCCTTGAAGGTCAAGGGTTAGGATAGACTAGGAAATTGATTCAGCTTATAACTATAAGCTATAAGCCATTTGCATAAGCTCTGTTTGAGCAATCAATCACTGTTTAGCTGGGATCTCAGGTTCTACTTCATTTACTTTTATGTCTTCAATATTATAGTTTAATTCTGCTTTTGCTTATTGAATGCTTAATCTGCTTATTTGTTTGCTTATTGCTTCTAGATGCTTAGATTTGCTTATTGTTGTTTAGTATAGTAGTTTTATGCTTAATATTAGCTTAAATCTTTAGTTTGCTTGTTATTTTCATAAAACTGTCATAAAAACCAAAAAAAATAGCATAGTTATTAGCTTGTTAATCCTGGCTTCATTACTTATTGATAAATGTTCATTTAAGTTGTTATTAGCTGTTTAACATCTGGTATTCAAATTTTGTTCATTAGATTTCAATTTTAAAAGCTTAAAATGAAACTTGAGAAAATAAGGGGGTGTTTGGCACAGCAGTACTAACCAAGAGTTAGTACTGCTTGAGGCCATTTGGTCTTTTATTATAGATTGAAGCTTCATAACTAAGTCAGTTAATGCTGGATTTATAAGCTAGGTTAGAGTTAATTGCGTTTTCATAAGTTAGATTGATAAAAGTCCAAGTCTGTTAAGCCTCATTTGCATAATCTAGCTTTAATTGATTCTAGTAATTATCATGACCTTATTTGCTCTTAGTTGTGTGTTTAATGAATGTTAAAATTAGTGTCTTAAGTTTGCACCAAAGGTTTAAAGGTTTTGTTCATGTAAGTACAAACTGCATCAGCAGTCTTAAAAAATAACCTTTTTCATCATCAATAATCAGAGGGTAAAAATAAATTTTAAGTTTTGATTTTTAGCATACTAGTAGATCTAGTGTTATAGTTAATCTGTTTCAGTTTTGTTTGCATTAAAAAGCTCATTTGATTATCTGAATTTAAGGTAAAAAGTAGCTGTTTGTCCTTCCAATCTCATAAGAAAACTCAGCATATGCTGAGTATTCTGTCTGTTTTCAAATTGCTTTTTCATTAAGCTCTTGTTGTTTAAAATAATTTCAAAAAGCATTTTCAAATAGTCAGTAGTATAAGCTTCCTAAAAGTACAAGTCAATTTAGCTTAATTTTCCTTTTGCTTATCTGTTTTTAAGCTCAAAGTTTGGTAATTGGCCTGTTTGGTTTATAGTTTTCTTATCGAAGCTTATTTGGATTTTCAGCTTATGGCATGTGCTTTTTGTTCATTTTCAGCCTAGAATAGCTTAGTAGGTTAGATTTAAGTTAGTGATAGCTTTTTAGTGTTGAGTTTTAGCTTATTTCAGTTTATGAGCTTATTAAGTTTTCAAAAAGACCAAAAATAGTAGTTAAGTGTTTTACTAGTCTTTTAAGCTGTTTTCTAGCTTATTTAGTGCTTTTTAAAAATAATTGCTTTTATTAAAGTTGCTTATTTCCAACTTGTCTATAACTTTGCTTTTCAAAGTTTTTTGCAAAAATATAAAAAGGGAAACCAAGGAGGTCAGGGGTGAGTCGGGCTCGAACCCCCGACCTTGACCTAGTCTCAACCTTTATAACACACACACTCACCGCTGCGCCCTTGGGTCTTTCACGTTTAGAGTTGCACACAAATTATATTTAACCCCTTTTGAGTTTTAGTTATAAATAAGCACTTCGAGTGCTTTTAGGCTTTTTTCAGGCTTATTCGTTTAAGCTCACTTTGAGCTTTTATTTTTCCTACAACCTTTACATCATTAGTTATTTTTAGTATTTTTCTAGGATTTTAATCTCGAAGTTTTATAATTTTCGTAATTTAATTTAGTTTAAAAACTTTAAAAAGTCATAAAAAATAGAAAAATAATCAAAAAAATAATTTTCTTTTTTATAAAATTTTCTTTTATTATATTTTAGGTTTAGGATTTAAAATTTCTTTCGTAGGGTCAAAATTGCAAAATTTTATTTTCTAAAGAACGGGATTTAGTACCCGTTCTCGTTTTCTTCAATTTTCGGCCGTAATCACTCTCGTTTTAGAATTTCCTTAACTTTTCATGAATAAGTAGTCATTCAGGATTAGAAAGAGTAGAAAATTAATTTTAGGATTTATTTTTGATAATTTAGGGTTTTTAATTATCGCGTTTGTTTAAGTCTCGTATTAGTTTAAGTGTTTTAGTGAATAATTGTTGCTTTTAATTGTAGATTTAGTTAATCAAATCAAAAATCTTCAAAAACAACCCAAATCATTGTCCGAATAAGAGCGAAGTTTCAATTTCACAAGTCTTTGGGAAAACGACCTGGGGAATCATACTTCCCGGTAAATATACGTAATATATATTAATTGTTTAGGATTTTTTTTTACCTTTGTCCTCAAGGGTAATTAGGGAATTTCTTTACGCTTTGGTATTGTTATTACGCGTATACTATTATAATACCATATCAATTTTTGGCGCCGCTGTCGGGGATTTGTGTTAACGATTCTCTCGTTGGAATTTGTCGATCGTGATTTGGAGAACCTTTCGCCTTCGAAAGTTACGTTTTTTGAGAAAATCAAAAATACAAAAAAATAAAAAAATATATAAAAAGTAAAAAATATTTTCCTTTTCTTTTTAGTATAAGTAGAAGTTAAATAAAAATAAAAATACAAAAATATAGTTGCTTTTCCTGATTATTTTTTTTTTGATTTTTCTTGTGTTCTTAAATAAAAGAAATAAAATCTACCAAGTTGGTAAAAGAACACCAACAAATAATACCTTCAACTGAGGCATTTTCCATTAATAAGTTCCCAAACCAAATAAAAAATTTTTACCGTCTTGTGTCACTTACGAAAAAGGCGCACCTCTTTTGTAAAATTTATTTTTACGTTAGGGAGTTACCCTAAGTTTGTTGATTATTCGGTGAAACAAAAATAGTTTTGTGTATATATTTTCTATCCTCGTTTGTTTGTTTAGTGCATGCGCACTAGAAATTCCTATTTTCCAAATAATTCACCCATAACCATTCCGAGACGTCGAAATAGAGGACGTGCTCCAAACGTAGTCGAACCCGAGCTTCGTACTATCGTTGAAGTTGCACCAATGGCGGAAACTCGAACAATGGAGGAACTACTCCGAGCACCCACGGAAGGGTACGGAGAAGCTATCGTCATTCCAGAAATTAATGCGGATCATTTTGAGATTATAACAAATTTGCTACAATTAGTCCAGGCTAGCCCATTTCACGGTTTTGAGAGGGAAAATCCTCATTCTCATATTAGTAATTTCAAAAGGATTACTTCGACTTTAAGATTTAGGGGTGTACCAATTGATGTGATTAAACTTATGATGTTTCCATACTCACTCGAGGGGGCCGCTAGGATTTGATACGAGAAAGAACCTCCTAATTCAAATTTGACTTAGGATGATCTCGTAACCAAGTTTGTGAATCAATTTTTCCCTCCCTCGAAGACCACTCACCTAAAAAATGAAATTTCTTGTTTTACCCAAAAATTCGAGGAAACGTTTAGTGAAGCATGGGAACGATTGCTTAGAGCATGTCCCCACTACAGATTTACGAAGTTAACTCAAGTTGATACCTTCTATAACGGTTTAAACGAGAATGATCAAGACTCCTTAAATGCCGCTGCGGTGGAAATCTTTTGAGTAAGACGACTAGAGAGGCTTTGAACACAATGAGGAATAAATCAAAAGTTCGTTATTTACCGTAATAAATCGAATGTTTTAGAAATGAATACCGACTTCTAGGGAAGTGATAGAAAAAGGATGGAGAAATTGATAAGCTTGCGACCAATCTTTCGACCTTAGTCAGATTGTTTCTAAAAAAGTTGTCACGCCCGCTCTGATTAATAGCGGTTGAGGTAATATGTGTTACTTGTAGTGGGCCTCATGCTTCGTTAATTGTCCTAATACCGATAACAATCAATCTAGTGTTTGTGCGGCACGGGTTTTACAATCTAGGTTAACCCTCAAATCTTGTTAGTAACCAAATGGCACCACCTGGTTTTGTCGGTGCAAAATATTGGCGTCAAAATAGGTATAAATCAAAATCAAGGTCAGGATAATTTAATCGGGGAAGTAATTTTCAATGGATATCAAGGTTATCAAGCTCAAAATAATCATACTCAAATTTTCAAATCAAGGATTTCAAAATCCAAACATTTTATAAGTTCGTTATATCAAGTTCAACAAGAGTTTCAAATGGTTTTCAAGTTACAGAGAACTAATGATCAAATGCTGAGAAATCATGTCAAAATCAAAATCAACTCGTTGAAAGGAGACTTAAGAATGAAAATTCAAAAACACGATGAAGACTCACAAGACCGTCTTGATGAATCAAAGAAATGTCTTTCAAACCTAACTTGCAAAATATTGTTAAGTGATTCTTTCAAAATCCTAAGCCTCAACTTCGGGTAATCTTCCGAGTGTTTACCATTCAAAACCGAAGGGTGAGATGAAAGCGATACTACTCGCGAAGTGGTGTTGCTTGCGACGGGACCCTCGATTCCTACTAATCCTTCTCCTAAAAAGGTAGTGGAACGAGAAACCGAGGAGACAACGGATAAAGAGCAAACAAATTTCCAAGGAAGTACCGCTCACATCCCACCTCCGGTTAACCCTATTCCGATTTCGGAACCCGATGTTTCGAAGACTTTACCTAAGCCAAATATTCCATATCCTTCGCGTCATAATGATCAAAAATCCCTTGACAAAGCTTCGAATCAAATGGAGAAGATCTTTCAAATCTTTCAAGATTTGCGCTTCGACATTAGCTTCGTGGATGCTTTACTTTTGATGCCAAGATTTGCTCCTACGATTAAGAGTTTGCTCATGAATAAGGAAAAGTTGCTTGAGTTAGCTAAGATACAGTTGAACGAGAATTGCTCGGCGATGCTTCTCAAAAAGCTTCCCGAAAAGCTTGGAGATCCCGGCAAATTTCTTATTCCATGTAATTTCCCGGGAATGGATGTATGTCACGCCTTGGCCGATCTTGGCGCGAGCATAAATCTTATGCCCCTTTCCATTTGGAAAAGGCTTTCCCTACCCGAACTTACACCAACGCGAATGACTTTAGAACTAGCGGATCGATCCATTACTCGTCCTAAAGGAGTCGCCGAAGATGTTTTTGTCAAAGTTGGGAGTTTTCACTTTCCTACCGATTTTGTTGTTGTTGATTTTGAAGCCGATCCTCGAGTACCTCTCATACTTGGGAGATCCTTTTTGAGGACCAGTCGTGCTTTAATTGATGTGTACGAAGGAGAACTTATTTTAAGGGACGGGGATTAACGATTAATTTTTCATGTCGATAAGCATCCTCAAAAGCATGCAAAAGAGTCGATTAAAATGATTAATTTCATTGAGGATAGTTTTGGAGAAGTTTTAAGATTGAAGAAATCAAATCATTTTTCAAGTGGCAGTACTACTCCGTTTTCTGACTCTCGTCCTCGTCTCACATCTTTTGAGACTAGCGATTCTCTTCTTGAGGTGGTCGCTCGATTGATCGCTCTTCTTGACTTTTCCACCGGGATATTGTGGATGTTGATTTGAAGGCCGAACTTTGAGGAATACTTGGTATTGTTGCTTAACCGTGATCCATCAATAAATTTTTCACCTAGGATTACATTTGATCCTAATCCAGAAAGGTTTACCAACGAACCTTCTCTAGTTTGCTTACCTCCATCGGGAGATGAATGTGAGTGTAATGTGCCCGATTCTTAAACAATTAATTTTTCGACGTTTTCCAATCCTCTTTTCGACGATTATGCTTCTAGTAATGACGAGTCAAGTCATGAGGAGGTTACTCACGAAATGAGTTTTATAACTTATTCGAACCCTCTTTTTGATCTTGACGAGGAAATCATTTCTAGTGAGTTTAATCCAATTCATAATAAGTACTCGATTTCTTTTCGAAGAATGATCTGTTGATGCACAAATCTTATCTTCCTGAATTCACCTTCTAAATATTGATACGTTGACATTTTTCTTCCTTGAAATGATCTTTCACATCCTGAGTTGCCGGTGAATCATAAACCTCCTATGATGTAATATTTATATTCGTAATAATATCCTAAGTAAAGAAAATTCAAAACTACATTGAGGATCAAAGGTTAGTAGGAAAAAAAAATCTCTACAAAAATACTACACGGTTTTACCGAGTCATTTTCCATATATGACTTATGAAATGAGACCTCGTTTTGTTTTTTGGACATTGACTGAATAGGTTCGAAGATGACTGTTTTCTAAATTTAATAGAGAACAACAAAAGACACAATAAAAGCTAACTATCGAAACATAAGTTGAAGGGATTTAAAAAAGTGACAAATAAAGCAAATGAACTAAAATTAATCCCTTAATGATTTTTTCTAAATCTTTTTCCTATCCTAAACTGACTTTAAAAGAAATGTAAGGAAATTCTAAAACGAGAGTGATTTAAGCTTAAAAAACGAAAGAGAAAAGCGAAGGAGATCGAATCCGGTTCTTTAAAAAGTAAATTTCAACATATTAACCCTAGGAAGTAAATTGTCAAATAAGCCTAATAATATGATAAAAGAAATTTTATAAAAAAAATTATTTTTTGATTATTTTTTATTTTTTATGATTTTTTAAAGTTTTTAACAAAATTAATTCACGAAAAATATAAAACTTTAAGCTTAAAATCCTAAAAAAAATTCTAAAAATAGCTTATGATAAGCAGGATGCAGGAAAAATAAGAAATCCTAAAGTGCTAAACTAAATAAGTCGGGAAAAATCAAATAAGCACTCGAAGTGCTTATTATACTAAACTCAAAAAAAGGTTAAAAGGTTTTTAAATGCACCTTGAGACGTAAAAGTCCCAAGGGCGCAGTGTTAGTGGTGTGTGTGTTGAGTGCTATGAAAGGGTTGAGGGAGGTCGAGGTTGTGAGTTCGAGCCTTGCTCACTCACAATTTCCCTCCTTCCCTTTTTTTATTTTTTTGTTAAAACCTAAAAAGCAAAGTTGTTAAGCAGATAAAGATAAGTTAAGCTGTTTTTGTGAAAACAACTTTTTTTAAACCACTAATATGCTAGAAAACAACTAAAAAATAAGACAGAACATACTTAACCTTTTTTACTTTTTTAAAAAAAACTTAATAAGCTCAAACTAAGATAAGCTAAAACTAAGATTTAATAAGCTATAAGCAATCTATGACTACCCTAATAAGCTGGAAATAAGCAACGAACTAAAAGCAACCAAAAAAATAAAATAAGCCTTAATTCGAAAATAAATTAGTTTAAACTAGTAACTTTGAGCTTATTTTTAAGCACTCTAATGGAACCTTATGAAAATCTAGCTTATACCTATGGAAAGCTTAGTCTAAGCTCTATCTAAAACGTTAATAAAAAAGGAGTTTGAAATCTAAATAAGCTATGAAAGATCAATGAAAAAGCATAATTGCTACTTTAATCTTTGTTTTTGGTTTTTTTCTATGCAAGACTCAAAAATTAAATCTTGGAACTAATAGCTACTAACTGCTTAAATACTTAATAACAATTTTAAGAAGCATTGAGCTAGTAAACTAAGCTCATAAGCTAAAAAATCTCAAATAGGCACTTGATGAAAACTGTTAACTAAACAATCCCTGGAGGCAATTTTAAGCTTAATTTCAAATAAGCAAATGGATCCTTGTGGCAAAGAGACTTGTATTTATAGAAAGCTAAACCAAAAGACTATTTAAATCAGCTTTTAAAACAAAGTTTGAAAATCAAATGACCAATGAAAAAGTCAATTAAAAACTGCTTATTACACCTAGTGTGCTGAGTTAACTTTTGGATTTTGAAAAGACAAATTGCTAATTTGTAAGCTAAAAACAGATTACCAAATAAGAAAAAAAAAAAACCTTTTTAGACTAAAATATGTTCAAAACAATGAAGATTAGCCTTAAAATCTACTACGTATACTTAAAAATTAAGACCTAACATCTTAATTTAAAAGTCTGAACTTTTAAGCTAAAGATTGGCCTTTTGGCTTTATGCCGCTGATGTCAGTTTGCAAGCAAAGCATCAAACCTTAAAACCAACAAGGCAGCTAGACTTGTTTTCTAACTTTAAAACATCAAACTAACTGCAGAATGAGCAATGAATGCATCTTAAACATGCTTAAACTTAAAATGCAAATTAATTTGAACTTAAGCTAACAGATTCTAACTTCCACTTACTAACTAGATTAAAACTAATTTTAAACCTCAAAAACCTTAAAGCCAGATCTCATAAACCTACAAATGAATTCTAAAACCAATCCTAAGGACTAAATGGCCTTGGCAGCACTAACTTGAGTTAGTGCTGCCTTGTGCCAAACACCCCTTAAAAAGGCTTAAATCCTTTTTAGCTTATGAAACAAGTTTTAATGCACAACAAGTAATAACCAGATAATAATAAAGCTAATTATAAAACCTAATTAAATATTAAACAACTATTTAAGCGAAATAATAAAGTAGTAGATTATGCTAATGTTTTTAGCTTTTTACTGATTATAATACATAACAAGCAAATGAAAATTTATAAATTAACAAGCATACTCAATAAGCATCAAATAAGTATACTAAGCAGAAATAAGCAAATCTAAACTACAAATAAGCAATCAATAAGCAGATTAAAGCTAATAGAACAATTATTCTCAAGTTTCATTTTAAGCTTTTAAAATTGAAATCTAATGAACAAAATTTGAATACCAGATGTTAAACAGCTAATAACAACTTAAATGAACATTTATCAATAAGTAATGAAGCCAGGATTAACAAGCTAATAACTATGCTATTTTTTTTTGGTTTTTCAACTGTTTTATGAAAATAACAAGCAAACTAAAGATTTAAGCTAATATTAAGCATAAAACTACTATACTAAACAACAATAAGCATCTAGAAGCAATAAGCAAACAAATAAATAGATTAAGCATTCAATAAGCAAAAGCAGAATTAAACTATAATATTGAAGACAAAAAAGTAAATGAAGTAGAACCTGAGATCCCAACTAAACAGGGATTGATTGCTCAAACAGAGCTTATGCAAATGGATTATAGATTATAGCTATAAGCTGAATCAATTTCCTAGTCTATCCTAACCCTTGACCTTCAAGGACTATTACCAAGTCTTAATCATCCAGCAGCCATCCAATTCCAAGGGATGATAAGACTTTTTAGAGCTTTTAGTATAAGAGTAGCTTGAGCTTATTAAACAGTAATAAGAGCTTATCCATACATTTTGTAAACAAGTGAAAACAGTTTTAACAAAGGAGATTAATTAGAAAACAACTTTTATTGATGACTAATATTGAATTACAAAACGTTGGAAAGAAAACTACATTTAACTAAAATCTATAAGCTGAAATTACATAAGAAATAAGCTAAATTACAAGCTACTAATAAAACTACTCCTCTCTCTCTCCCTTTTTTTTGAGTGAAGAGAAGCTCTCTTTATATAGCCTTGAGATGAACCTTCTAGGACTTTACACGCTTTCTTTCAATCCTCTGATCTAAGCCATTGAATCTCTCAAATCATTGGATGCCTTATTGTAACCGTTGGATAGGAATATAGCACACGGATTGCTAAGCTGGTTTTGGAGTAGTTGTGCTTCTTTTGGCCTTATTTTAGTGCGAAATTCCTATCAAGGTGTGTTAGTTTGTATGCCCGCATGGCATTCTTTATGGGTTTCGACCAATGAGAGCTTCTCGTGACGTATAACTCTGCCAACTTGTCACTTAGCACTCGAATCTTCAAGCCATCTCATTAATTGAGTTTTACCCTTTGTTTAAGCAGGGTAAAAATGTTGAAGACGACGATGAACAGTAAAACGATCTTTCTTGTGTTTTTTTTATCCTTATATGTGGATACACGTTTGTCCCGGGGTTTTTAAGAGGGGTTGAACTTGGTACGAGGTTAAAAGGTTGGGCCAGGTAAAAGGTAAAAGGTTTTATAGCTTTAAGACATAACGACCGTTAGCCTTTAAGTTATAAAGGATTAACGGTGTTATCCATTTAGGGTTTTTAAGTGATAATGATTTAACAATAAGGGACTAGTTTGGGAATTTTGGGTTTTGTCATTTGTGTGTTGACTTTGGTTGACCAAAGGTTGATTGGAGTTGACTTTTGACCTCTCTTGCTATTAAATCCTCGGCTCGTGTACACTCTTTTTCGTCTAGTGTTCGTGTTTGTCCGGTTTTGACCGTTTTCTTGCGATTTTTGCAATATCCGTACCTACACAATCATAAAGACAAAACAAGCGATATACAAGCATTCTATGCACAATTTTGGTCTTTAATGGGACATTTTTGATATAAAAAGGATATGTGTTTTCACACATATCAAAATTCTCCAAACTAAACAACTGCGTGTCCTCACGTAATATTATATGCTCTATAACCAAATACATCAAAACCTCCCCAAACTAATCCTTTAAGAAGTAGTAAAGTCATTTATGGGAAGAGTTAAGAAGTCACAAGTTATAAAACACCCCATTTTCCTATTTTTCAAAGATTTTTCCATTTTTATGATTTTTCATAATTAACAACTTACAATTTATTCTTGTGTGACATAATGTATTGCTTTCATTATTTATTTGATAACTTTTAGGATAACAGAACAAAAAGCACTTAAAGTGTCCTAATGGATAAATTCATCGTCCCCGATTTTCACTTCTCCATGCCAAGCTTAAAAACAAGATCATTGTAAATTACAAGTTACGATGCTAACACTACTTATAAGAGCTAATTGTGTACTTACTTTTCCTCCCTTATTCCTAATTTTGTATCTCAAGATTTTATTTAAGTCATATACCCGAAGGCTCTTTAAGACTTTATTTCGATACTTATTAATTTCAAAAATAAAGCGTAACGGTTAAGACGCAATACATAGTTCCTAGCCCTTTTCAAAAGAAAACAATGCCATCAAGATTAAGTCCACATCAAGGCGACCAAAATTTGGCTTTTATTAGGTTACTTAAGCAAGGTACCATTCATGTCATATACCCTAAGGCTCTTTAAGACATAAATGGACCAATCTTATTTGCACCATATACCCTAAGGCTCTTTAAGGTACAAACAAGACAAAAATTAAGCAACAATATCCATTCCATATACCCTAAGGCTCTTTAAGGAATGAATAAGGCTTATTATTTCACTTATTAGATTCTACTTACCCCATATACCCTAAGGCTCTTTAAGGGATAAGCAAAATATTTATTCATGTGATACATATAGTATGCCAAATTAGGTATTCCTGATGTATACTCTCTCTTAATCACAAAGAAACTAAAGAAAACCGCTATGAACTAAATATTAACCAAAAAACTGCACAACTCTATTTATTAAACAATTATTATTATGGTGAAACAAGCTAATGGGAGAAAAAGCCACAAATTAACACTCATAAGCCTTAAAGAAATCTAAATATTCCATGTTTAGCATCAAAACTTATAATCTACTCTATCATATCTTGTTCTTTACAATTTAAAATTTCTAATAAAGAAACTCGTGAATGCTTAGCCTAATAAATCGAACTTTGCATATTTAAAATCAATTATGGGAACTTGCAAAATCTCAACATTTTCAAGCAAGACTCGCTTTTTATAGCTCCTTGTATAAAAGATTAGCAAAATACAATCTATATACGTTAAGGAGAAAAGCTAAGATATAAAATGCAAGTCTTGACTTTTCAAGCTAGACTACGTTTTTAAAATACTCTGTAATAAAAGACGTAGCAAATACAATCTATTATTAGTTAATGGGGAAGGAGAAAGCTAAGATATAAAACCGGTTGGGTCAAAATTTACTTTCATTTCTCACCAACGGAAAACCTACATTCGTGTCAACACTTATTATTTTTCAACAACTTTATATATATATATATATATATATATATATATATATATATATATAAAATACTATATATATATATTCATATTCATATGAACACTAAACTAATAGATATTAAATACTAAAAATTTAAAATATTTGTATGGGGGAAAATGGGTAACGTGAGAACAAGGCAAAAAATAGGCAAGATTTTATCAGAAGATATACTAATACCTCCATACTAAAAGCAACATTGGTCCTCAATGTTTCCTAATCTAAGCTAAAAACCCATACTAGAACTCGAAAAATTCAATGCATAACCTAAACATGAAGCAAGTATCCAAACAAAATCTTTAGCCGTTTATCAAGTATGCTAAAAGATAAATGTTAGTCGATAATAATCTTTAGGATATCGGATTTCCCAACAGTTCCTGTCTGCTTTTTCTTTTTTGATTGATTTTATGACCGATAGAAATGGAA
Organism: Tanacetum coccineum; assembly: GCA_026074375.1. NCBI lineage: Eukaryota > Viridiplantae > Streptophyta > Magnoliopsida > Asterales > Asteraceae > Tanacetum > Tanacetum coccineum. The sequence continues at coordinate 19,632 of BQNB010109625.1, forward strand.
ACTTTTTTATTAGATGCCTATAACCACCACTCTTTTTGGTAACCTAACACGAATTATGTACACTACACAATGTGAGATCACATCATTGATACAGTTTGGACACCAAGCTATCTTATCAATATATTTACAAACAAAGCGTTCGCTGTAGTGATGAAATTGTGAATACATAATCAATCAATTAGTTTTGTCATTACTCAAAGAAACCTATAAAATCTATCATATTTAACCCTTTGAATTACTTAATATCCTATGAATTTCATTTCGCACACGAAACTATTCTAGAGAGAAGTTCGAATCAACAAAAGGCAATCAAAAGCTAAGGAAGCTCGAGTGAAACTGGACAAAACCCCGAACACGAGTAGTCTTCGAAATTTAAGGTTAATCCTGAAACAACACAAGCACAAACAACACAAAAATACAGAAATAGTACAAGCCACCCTCACATCATACAAGAAATAAAAAGAAGATAGAAATTGGATCAAGCATGGGGTTTTCTCCCACGAAAGCGCCTTGTTTTTTTGGTAACCGAGTCACATAGCTTGACTCGATCACCCGAATTCATACGATCCTTGGAGAGAAGCAATTGGAAGAGAAAAAATCTCAATCAGCGCTTATCATTACTGTATAGATAAACATTAACAGCACATGAAAGTTTCAATCCCGCTGAGATGCCCACTAGGCTCTATTGGAGAATGCAGGGTCAAAAAGGTGTGGGTTCATTCTTGGTGGAGGAAAATAAAGGAGAAATCGGGCTTTCATTAATGTTTGGATAAACATATGAAAGTTCCATCCCGATGAGATGCCACCGGCTCTAAGTGGAGATGACGGGGTCAAAAACAAGATCCTCATTCCCTAAGGAAAGAATCAAAGGAGAATCCTTGGAGTAGGTGAGACACGGGAGAAAAGTCCAAATGACAAATGTGAAGGAATCGATATCTTCAACATTTGGAGATAAAACATCACTTACACTTCTTCCTGGGTTAAAACAATCATCTTTGTTTAGCACACCAAAATTGTTCTTTTCGGCCGTAACGGGCTCAAAATTTAAACAAACATCCGGTGGTTCCGGAGGAGGACGAGGAAATGATGGATCAAGAATAGATGACTCATTTATGGGAAAGAAAGTGGAATTATCTTCATCTTCGGAATCATCATTCTCAACACCTGGTGGAATTAAATCTTCTAGACAGGGGAATAAATCGATCTCTTCTTGAACGGGGTTAGGAAATGTGGGAAAAGACTCGACTATCGTACTTGGACTAAGATATGCCTCATGCTCTCGAGCAATTCTTGAAGGATTTGTAATGATTCCTCCGGCGAGCTCATGGTGGAGAGGATCATTCCTTGGAGAAAAAGTTATCGAAGTTTCATGGTCGGATTCATTATGTTGTGGTTCATGATCGAAATTCACTTCGGGGGAAGGATTCAGGGTAGTATCATCACAAAGCAAACTTTCAAGAAAAAGTACATCTCCTTCCGAGTCATAATAACCTTCCTCATAATCCGTAGGAACTTCAATAGCTAGAAAAGCTTCGATCTCATCCATATCGTCTCCCGGATCGAAACACTCAACCTTATCGGAAAAAGGTATGTGAGGTAAAACTGGCTCATCAAAAACTTTAGATTTCTCGTTCTCGACATCTTCTTCCATCTCGTTAAAGAGAGGATTTACGTTACTGGAGTTGAAATTATCATCAAATTCAAAAAGAGGGTTTGAATGAATCCTAAAATCTTCTTTTTGAACATCCTTATTAAGAATTGAATCGTCATTTCCCGGTGGAAATGGGTTAGGAAGAGCGAATTCATCGGCAAATTCCTCAAGAAGATTATCACTAGTCTTCATCGGAGAAGAACTAGGAAGAAAAGCGTTAGAATGAATAGTGGTACTGCCACTAAACGGCTCATCTTTCGAAAAATCAATGATAGAAATAGCGTGAGCAAATTGCTTATTCTTGTTTTTCACAGATTTATCAGCATAAAAGACAAGTTCATCATTTCCTACTCTTAATGTTAATTTTTCCTCATATAAATCAATGAGAGCTTTTGCAGTACGAAGGAAATGTCTTCCTAAAATAATAGGCACTCTCGGGTCTGGTTCAAAATTAACCACAACAAAATCAGCAAGAAAAGTGAAACCATCAACTCTAACTACAACATCCTCGGCTATGCCCATTGGGTGCGTAACGGTACGGTTAGCAAGCTCGAGTGTCATTCGGGTGGTCTTCAAAGCTCCAAGCCCAAGTTGCTTATAAATAGAATGAGGCAAAAGATTTATGCTAGCTCCGGAATCGGCTAAAGCATTAGTCCTATCAAGTTCTTGTAGAGCACACGGAATAATAAATTTTCCAGGATCTTCGAGCTTCTCGGGAAATATGTTCAAGATGATGGCAGAACATTCAGCATTTACGGTTGTAATGGAAATTTCCTTAAGTTTTCTTTGTTCCATAATAAAGCGCTTAACCATTTGTTGAATTTCTACATTTCGATGAGAGCATCTTTTAATCCAATTTCTAAACGGAGTTGTTTAAACAACTGTATAAACCTGCCCTGCTGAGCACTGGGTTTATCTTTCTCTCTCACTTTCATCCTCTCGGGATATGGAATTTTAGGTTGATGTGAATTAGGCTCTGGAGAATTAGGCTCTTGAATTTCAACATTAACAGTTTTCTTAGCTCTTGGTTTCGGAATTTCAATAAAAATGGAATCATGGTCCTCCGGAGGTGGGACTTATGCAGTACTTTCTAAGCTTGGTTTTTGCACTTTGTCAATTGACGTCTCCGGGTTTTGTTCTCGTTCCTTTAGAGGAGTAGGGATAGGAACAAAAGGAGCCGAAGGTCCTTCATAAGTTTTCCCGCTTCTTGTGGTGATAACATTAACCTGCTCACGAGGATTAGTCACGGTTTGACTTGGAAGAGTAACCGAACTCGAAGCTTAGCTTATGATGCAAAGGTTTTTCTAAAAAGGACCTTTTGTGGCATATATAAGATTACATTGAAATCCCAGTGAATCAATGTGGAGAGTATATGACCATGAACTGGTCAGTAGTTCTTATTAAAGAATTTATCAAAGTACGTCTAACTGTGAC
>BQNB010109626.1:0-22716 GCA_026074375.1 Tanacetum coccineum
CCCTCTTGATACTCATTTTGATTACTTGCAAATTCGTACTAGTTTACATTTTGGTTTACTTTCTGCCTTTGCACATGCTTTCTCTAAAGAAGATTGTTTTTCTTTGTTGAAGGTGCGTTTTCATCATCCTTTGACTCTTTGACCTTTAAAGGTCTTAGTTTTTGAAAATTTAGGATGGGGTTCTTGTGTTATAATGACTATGTTATGATTATGTCATGTTCTTGATTTGATCTATGTTCATAGGTTAAGAGTTTACTTCATTGATTGAATGATTGACTTTTGTTGAACTATGTTGTTGACTTGTTAGTTATATGTCAAACTCTTTTTGCTATTGGCTAGATTGTGTGTTGATGGATTTTCACTTCAGGCAAGTTTACTTTTGGGCAAATGTGTTTAACTGTATTTTCTTAGTCAGCCGCCCCTGCTTTTGGTAGTGCCATGTTTCGGTCAACTTGTGTCATGTGTGGCCCCAAGCCCGGAACTGTGTGGTTTCAGAATCAGTTATCAGAAATTACCTCTGTTGGAGTTTACTTCTCGCTGTGGTCAGGTTTTTTAACCGTTGTTCTTTGACTCGTAGTGGTAATTGTCCCTTAGTGTTATTGTGTGAATGGTGGACTTTAAGTGTAAGGGGGAGTGTGTTTGGATTTATTAAACATTTATGTCCGTGTTTTGTCCTAGGCGTAGTTGTGTCATAGTTATTGAGGTCGATTCAATTGGTATTGCAAGTTTAGAATTCAGCTTGTATTGGTTTTCGACTTGGTATGATTTAATAATTAGTCATGTTGTCGTGATGTTATTTTATATTGCTAGTTCCCTTTCATTCTATATACAGTAGTTTTAATGATATATTTTTCCTAATGATAAAAAGTAGTTTAAGATATCAGACTATTTGTAAGGCATTTTTTTGGGGAGCTTTTCAGTCTATGCATCGAAAATCTGTCATGAACTCTAGTTTTGACAAGTTTTAGTGATCATCTTGTCTCTTGGGTAGCTTTTCTAGGTAATAAGTTATTGTAATATATCAGTACTTTCAATTATTTCGATGTAGTCGCAGAACTTGTAGTTATTAACTTCAACAATAGATTATAAAACTGAATTTGTTTGTCGATTATCTTTCATGTGCCAGCTAATGTATGTATAAATGCTTATTGTGGATTTGAGTAGATAGTGAACAACCGACAGTCTTGCAGGGAGTAAATACCTTCTCATCTTTCTCTTCATGCCGGATAAGTTAATTTAGTTTCCCTTTCACGATGTTTATATTTTATTAGTACATATGTGCACATTGTATTGACACAGAGTGTCCTCTGGAACACATTTTTATCAGTCGTGTTTACAAAAGTTTTTACTGTCGAGAGACGATACTGAACTAGACCGGTAGTTTCCTGGAAAGTGATCCAGATTAACGATTCCGAGTATCCAAACCACTCCTTAGGCTTTCTTAATTGCTGGCTGAAATATTTCTAAGGCTACTAGTATTTTAACCAGTATACAATGATCGGTAAGGGTGGACTCTGCGTGGAATGCTAATAAGCGGCATCATTCAAGCTCTATGATAAATCCTGCTGTTGATGGTTAGAGTGGTGTGAAGCGGGGGTATAAGGAGTGGCCACATCAGTATAGTCTTCCCTTTTATTATTCTTACTTATAATATTTTATATAGACTAACGCTACGGTGCTTACGGTATGGTTTCCATTGGATAACTGGTATGGTATTAGATTAAAATTGGTAGGTTGTATAAATGGTTTACTCTCTAAACATAAAACCTGCTTCTTGTGCATTAAATATTGCACAAAAGTTGTTCCTATTTTCTCATTTGCACGTTCAAGTTGATATGCTAATCTGGTGGCCGGATTTTGGGAGTGTTTGCGGAATTGCTTATATTAGTGCTTAATTGTATGTTTTGATAATGAGATGAGACAAGTCTTCAACCAACTCAATTGACAATCTGTATTTATATGCTTTAGTAAGTTGAATAAGCACTTATATGAAAGTGGATTTAGACATTCATTTTGCAGATAGTAGGTGTCAGAGTAGTTGATACTTCTATGAATGTTGGCGTCCTGTACATAGGTATCTACGCAAATAGATGGTATACTGTCAAGTGAATAGTTGCAAATGCTTGGTAATGTAATACTTAGACTAATATTTACTTCTATCAGGTGTTAATATCAAGTTACTATTATCTAATTGACGGTGATTTAATATAATCTTTTATTTTCGCAGTCCAACATGTTGATCACCTGTACGGTTCTTGCGAATCGCCTGTTACCTCGCTTGTATGGTATGTTCATACGCTCCGTTAATTTTAATAATTATGCAATAAGCTAGCATGTCTAATAGAGGCCAAATATCAGTTATAGAGAGTGCCTGACTTGTTAACGTCGGCAACGTAGATGTAGTAGATTGCTTTGAATGTGACGACGCGATGCCGCGGCAATAGGGAGACAATGCATAGCTGAAATAAGCGTCTATAATATTCTCGTTGCAGAGAATAGCGCTCATATTGTTTTCGCGATCCCAATACTCTCAGATTATCGTTGAACTAGGATTGGCGATTGTAATCTCTAATTGATGTACGATTGAATGCCTAAGTAGAAGTGTAAGCAATGCACACTAGTGACGAAATGCTGTATCTCCAGTGGAAAATGAGAGTCACCTGTGTTACTCATATGCGCTAATTCACTCAAAAGCCATTTACAATAACTATCCGCTCACTCACATCATCCTAATGTCCTGCACATATCGCATAGTATCACACACTACATAGTCGCGTGCTATCTACGTACTGTACACTAAGCTTTGACGATAGAACATAGATGGTGCCTATAAAGGAAATACTCATCCACTTCTAGCTCTGCACGGGATCTTTTATCGCCTATAAAAACGGTCTCCAACCATTAGTTGGGTTAGGTTACTAATTGGGCGCGGTAATCATTTGTTTCACCATCAAAAGGGCCTTATTTATTCTAAATTTTTTCCTAATAAAGGTAATTTTAACCTTGACTGCAGGTTACAGGGTTTTCACCGTAACATGAAAATCTTCTGTTTTAGGAACTTGCAGACCAGAGTCTGTAATCTCATCATTTCGGTGAGGTATCATGTACGGCTGTACCAGATGAACTCAATAAAATCCTTGTACTCAAGGATTATGTGTGTGTGATTATTACATGGTTACCTAAATCAGAAATCATGTCTAAAACTAATCAAGCATACTACCTACCTTTATGCAATAAACCTATAATAATATGGCGCCGAGCAGTAAAAGTGTGTGCAGTAAGGACTTGATAAACATAATCATATAACAACATAGTAATCATTTGTAAGCTAACTAAGAAGTTCAAGAACGAAAGACTTGCCTTTGGGCCTCTTTTACACCGCTTCACAGCCACACGAATACTATCAAACGGATGTTCTAACCTCTTGATGACACCCTTATGCACACTTCCAAATCCACCCTCCCCGAGAAAAGTAGACTGGTCATAGTTTTTAGTGGCTTTCATAAGCTCATCAGGTGTGAAAACCCTAAGATTGCTTGATCTTACATCTAGACTCGAGACGTACTCTTTCTGAGGAATGGGCGTGGATCCATCTGGTCTAAGCTCTAACTGTGAAGGCGCAGTATAATAGTTATCAAGTGATCGTCCATTCGTGTCATCATGTGTCACAGATCCAATAGAGAAACACCGGAAGTGAAAAACCATTTTTTAACCCTTTTATAGCATGAGAGAAAGATGAATACCCTCCCTCGACTTTTGTGTGCTATCTATCCATATCTACATTAAACATTACAGATTTCACTGTAAGAAACAAATTAGAAACTCATACTCCGTAAATTACAAAACATATGGTTCGTGCCCGCATATCAAAAATGGAAGTTCTAATAAATGGTGATCTAAATGAACATATATCCCGGATTGGAAATAAAGTACTATCATATCTCAAATGCACATGATTGAAAAGCTCCCAAAAAGCAGCGAAAGCCAAATCCAATGAAGTAAACACATATGACCCAAAATAAACTTGCCGTAAGGCAAAACTGAAAATTCATCTACGGGCTTTTGGTCCAATGGTACCAAAATTTCCTAGTCACCACACGATTTAGAGCTTCCGGGTTCAAGTATCATTAAATACGTATGTATACCAAGTATTTACAGATTTTTTTTTTTTTTGGTAACCATGGTTTCCGACACATTGCCTGACTAATCCACGGGGTTTGAACCCACCGCCACACAGACTCAAGCCAGGTAAAGCCCTCCCTTTTCAGGAGGTTGGCGTGGCCACTTCAAGGTTGTTTGCACCAAGTATTTACAGTTAAAGATCTTATTACCAATAGGAGTTAACTTTTGAAATACTTAATTAGTCAAACAGATTATTTAGCTAAGTGATGCTAAAAACAACAAAAAAATCAAGTAAACACTACTAAACCTGTTTGCCTAGATTAATCAAAAACCTTAAACAATCATATTCATCATGTATGAAAACATAACATGCTCATTATAACACAACCTAAATTGAATTAACAAAACACTTCAAGAATCACACAAACACCCATACTTATTATATAATTGGAAGCTCAAAAGATGAAGAAAACTCACCTTTCAACCAAGAAAAGCCATCATCTTCAAAGAAAGTCTCTGCAAAGGAAGAAAGTAAACAAACATATCTGAAAGACTAAAAATTTATAATATCTTATTGTTTTGGAAACAAAACAATTATTAGGGGGAATTTCTTGTGTTTTTCAAAGTGTATTGTGAGAAAATTAAAATGGTCGACAATTCAATGCAAAAAAAACAACATATTTTAATAGTACTATTTTGTTTGACTATATATTTTTTTTTTTTTGTAAGTCAAACAAACAACATTACTTCAAACAACGATCATTTTAGTTTAGCAGTAAAGTTTAGTAGTAATCCTACACGCAACACTGATACCGTTACGTTACAATTTTTATGGTTGCATTGAATCGTCAACCATTGTCATCAAAACGTAACATACTTGAAAATATGCATCAAATGTCGGAACACAACTATTTATGGATTTAATCTTTTCCCTAAATTGGCAAAAAAATGTCTTTATAAACATTCAATTTCTATACACACGTGTCCTGGTCTGCTACCAGCATTTAACCTGAATATATCTCATGTAATTTACACAGGCCAGTTTCGACAAGTCAAAAATAGTCGACACAACCTTAGCATAATGATGCAGTGGAAAGTATTGAAAGTCCAATTGAAAAAAAAAGAATATCTTTGAAATAAATATGTAAATTACATATTAATAGCAGATCTTCAGGATACCCGAATTCTTAAGTCTGGCCACCATTCGGAGGTTGTTGATTATCCAATTGTATAGCCTCGTTCAACATATTCAGTACCTCACTCATCGTTGGCCTCAACTTTGGGTCCTTGATCAAACACTTGTCTGCTATAGAAGATACCTTCTGCACTGATCTCTCTGAATACCTGCCTTCAAGCCTCGGATCAACTACTGGCTTTGACTTCCCCACACCTGCAGAGCAGCATACCCACCTCATGCATTCAGGTTTGTTCCCAGGGGTTTTTTGGGCAACTGGGCGTCGACCTGTGATCAGCTCCTTAAGAAATATGCCGTAGCTCCATACGTCTATCTTGGCAGTTAGACGCCCCGTTTGGACATATTCAGGAGCTGCATATCCCTTTGTTCCTACCACCTAGATTCAATTTTACACATGTAACTTCATTACAAATGCCTCACAAATGGAGAAATAATGAAAAAGGTTTCTTGAAATGGACATACTGTTGCTGTTGAGATATGAGTCCGTCCATCTTGAGGACCTTGCCTAGCGAATCCAAAGTCCGAAAGCTTAGCATTCATTTGGCGGTCTAAAAGAATATTGGAAGGTTTGAAATCTCTAAAGATGAGCTGCAACGTATACAAAACTGATTTTAGAGAACATTATCATTTATCAATATACTATCAACCAGGTAAGAGAATTAAATAACACTTGATATACACCTGACGGTCGACTCCCATTCCTTCGTGTAGGTATATCAAACCGGTAGCAGCATCTTTGGCTATCTTTAGTCTCATACTCCACGAGAGATAGATGTTTGACTTACCCGATAAATGATCATCTAAGCTTCCGTTAGGCATATATTCATATACCAAAAGACAGTTGCTTTCATCTTTACTGTCTTCATTACAATAACCAACTAGTTCAACAAGGTTTGGATGCTTAACCTCCCCAAGAATTTTCACTTCTGTTTCCCATTGCCTGCGTTCCTGTCAGCCAATCAATAATAAGCTTCCACTTATCAGGCAATAACTGGATTTCTCTTTAAGCTAGTGTTGCAAATTAAGCTAATTTAACATTCCAGAACTAAAGTGTCAAAGTGCCCTGATAAACTAGAATGATAGCTTAAAACCGTGGAAAATGTTATTAGTATCCCACAACAACATTCTCACTTTTTTGTATCCATGTGGGACGATTTGGTATAAACTCCCCTACTAAAATTCTTAATCACTCTTTCTATAATGCTTATTCATTCTAAGCAGATAAACAGTTGTCAATTGAGTGTTTGAGATTGTTTATCTTCTTTCAAACAATACAATAAGCACTAATATAAGCAATCCCAAACACTCCCTTCGGCCACAAGATTTGCTTCAACTTGAACGTGCAATGGAATAATGGATCAACTTTTGCAATTTTTATGCACAAGGAGCAGTTTAGTTAGAGGTATACCATTTATACAACCTTACCAATTTTAATTAATCCATACCAGTTATCAAATGGGACACCGGACACCGTAGCTTTAGTCTATATAAATTTATAAGGAATATTAAAGGGAAGACTTACTTGTGGCCCTCTTTTACCCCGCTTCACAGCCACGCTAACATCAACAGATGGATTTTCTAAGCTTTGGATGATGCCCTTATGTACATTCCCGAATCCACCCTTACCGATCATTGTAGACTGGTTAAAATTACTAGTAGCTAAATTTAGCTCAGCAAGTTTGAAAGCCCTAAGAGTGGTTGGATACTCGGGAATCGTATCTGGGACATTCTGAGAACTGGGTCTGGTTCCAGATCGTCTCTCAGTAAAACTTGTATACACACTGAAAAAAGTTGTGTTTCCTGGGACACTCGTGTCATCATGTGTCACATATGACATAGAGAAACATCGGAAAGGGAAAACCATATTTTAATTAATGGCATGAGAGAAAGATGAATATTCGCCCTCGACTCGTGTTCACTATCTATCCATATCCACAATAAGCATTACATATGTTGCTGCAAGAAAGAAATCACAAACCAATATTTTATAACATTGTGGTTAATGACTAGTTGACTACATAGAAAATTGAAAGTACTGATATATAAATTATACTGAAACCGAAGGACAAGATTTCACTAAACGGAAATAGAGTATCATATTTCAGATGCATATGACTGAAAAGCTCCCCAAAAGTTACAAAAGTCGATTCTTAACTTTTTATCATTAGGAAATATACATAACTCGTATATAGATGAAAGGGAACTAGCAAGTATAAAATAACATCAACACTAACATGACTAATATTAAACTTACAATACCAACCAAAGTGATTCTAAACTTGCAATACCATTGAACGACCTCAAAACTTACATCTACGCCAGGACAAAAACACGGACAGTTAAATGTGAAAAATCCAACACACTCCCCCACCTTTAAATCCACCAAACACAATATCACTAAGGGCAATTACCCAGTCAAAGCAACAACGGGTTAAAAAACCGACCACAGCGAGAAGTAACCCATCGGATTCTGAAACCACACAGTTCCGGGCTTGGGGCCACACATGACACAAGTTGACCGAAACATGGCACTACCAAAAGCAGGGGCGGCTGACTAAGAAAATACAGTTAAACACATTTGCCCAAAAGTAAACTTGCCTGAAGTGAAAATCCATCAACACACAATCTAGCCAATAGCAAAAACTAACAAGTCAACAACATAGTTCAACAAAAGTCCATCATTCAATCAATGAAGTAAACTCTAAACCTATGAACAACCTGACATAATCATCAATGTCCTTTAAAAAGAAACCATCTCAAAATTTCAAAAACGAGCTTTATAAGGTTAAGGTCAAAGGATGATGAAAAGCACAGTCAACTAAGAAAAAACAATCCTTCTTAGAGTTAAGATGTGCAATAGGCAAAGAAAAGAAAGTAAACCAAAATGTAAACTAGTACGAATTTGCAAGTAATCAAAATGAGTATCAAGAGGGATTTCTTGTGATTTCAAATGGGTAGGTTATATTTTGAGGACAATGGTCAAATGTACTCTATAACATCAGCACGCGTCAAATTCTTAGACAATGGTCAAATGTACTCTATAACATCAGAAACATAAAATTACACTTTTTAACCCTTACACAATAATTAAAAAATGATGGACAATTTAACATAAAATCGTTTCTTTTTGACTTGTGCCATTAGCTTATTTGTTTTATTAAGTTTTAGAATTGATTGTCTAACAAGGTTTTTAACCCGCGCTTTGCTGCGGAGCGCGGGGTTTCCCCTTCATTTAGCATCTATGGAAAAAGCCCGCGCTTTGCTGCGTTGTGTTTAAATTGATACATTCAGTCAATGCCCTTTGTATCGGTTCGCTACTTGGACGGGTATTCACTGTATACCAGAATGTCAATTTGATATAAAAATCAGTATCGAAACATACATGTACAATCAATGTAGTAATTTCTATTGAAAGAGAACTGACTTTGATACAATGTGAAACTAAATAAATTTCAAATAACAAATTTCAAATCTTAAAAGATACAATGTTAAACTAAATAAATAAATATGCTAATAAAGCATCACTCAACTTTCCAAGAATAGTTGTCATGGAGAAAGAAAATGTGGTCTCGCTAAAAGATGAGTTCGTGGATGACGAACATATACAATAAGGCTGCACATTACGGCCAATCCAACGCACCCTTTCTGAGGCCAACTATGCGTGCCGGCTGTAAAAAGAACCATATATTTAGTTGCAAGATAGCTACCAATGAAGTGGAATAGAAAACAGAAACCGATGTAAAAGGAACACGTACTGTGCTTTCTTTGACAGGCGACATGTGTGTGAGCAATGGGCCGACCTTCGTGGTTTTTCTTCGTCGTTTTTGTATAAGTTTGCAACGCCTGAACATTTCTATAAACAAAATAGCGGTGCACTTCAGTGAACTTTCTTAACTATTATGATTTATTAAAGCAAATTTGAATGTATAATGGTCCAAATTTATTGAGCAATAATTGGTCCTAACTAATTCCCTAGCTAGCTGTGAAAGGCCATTGGAACCGACCATTAAAAAATACTCTGATTCAACCTAACATAAGTGTATGCATTAAAAATAGGCCAAAACCTCAGAAACCATGGTTACCCAAAAAAGAATAACGACATACATTTTTTCGGGCGCAAGCAACTGTTTGCTCTCTCCAATCATCAGGTGTAACCTGCAAAGTCAAAGCGCGGAGTGACTATTTACGTCTAAAAAAATTAAAAAACATATCACCTGAGAAGCCGAGTGACTATTTACGTCTAAAAAAAATAAGAAACATATCACCTGAGAAGCAAAAGTATATGCGAAAGTTTATATACTTAATATCACTTGATAAGTAAAAGTTGCAAACGGACAAGATTCTGTTAAAGCAGCGAAACAAACATATCACTTGGAAGGGTGGCTCGCTAGGCATTTTTCTGCTTTTGTATTTACTCGCCCGACTCGCATGGACAGCAGTTTGACATAGACACATTAGGGTAAAAGTTAGCTGTTTCAGGCTATTCATTTGGGCAGAAAAAGACAGAAATAAAAGTTCATGGCAATTTCCGTAACTACTTTTCAAGTTAAAGGGTGTTTGGCGTTGCAAAACATACTGAAACACAGAAAAGCAGATTTCACTACGGATACAGGGTCGCACGTCGCTCACCTGCTTATCTACTTGTACTTTCAACGGAACTGCAGCGTTCGCCCGTTTCAGAACCAACTTATGCAACGCCAAATCCCTAACAAAATTAAAACAAAAAAGTCGAAACTTGATAAAAAAAACTAACCTTTTTGCTAGAAATATCATTAAAAGATCAACCTACGTGTCTCAAAAAGCAAAAGCAGTTTTGATATTAAATAAACACTTCAAACTACTTTAAAATAAGCAATCCCAAACATCCCTGTAATAAGCATTTACCTGTAATTTGTCTCTATTAAAAACAGAAATGAGCAGACATCAGTGAAGAAAAAAAACATCATTAAAAGTACTTGTCGGGTGATTTTATTTCACATTAGATGCAAGCACGCAACACAAAGCAGTAATACGAAACGTGCATTTAAATAAGGAACTAAGGGGGCGTTTGGATCAGCTTATTTTGTAGGCTGGCGGGCTTATTTGAATTTTAAAAACCACATAGGCCCTTTTTCAGCCTATGAATTTATTAGGCCGACGCGCTGAGCTTATGGACTTAAATAAGCCATAAGCTCGTAAGCCAGAAAAAATGTGCCTATGAGTTTTTTTAAATTCAAATAGGTCCATAAGGCCTGAAAATAAGCTGATCCAAACACCGGCGAGAAAAGAATCTAATAAGCACGATATATACAAAATACTTCGATTGAGCAGAGTAAGTCTTTTTTATATAAGGCCCAATCAAGAGTCTTAAAACTTGTTTCTAAAGGCAATACAAAAAATGACAGCTACTATATCCAGGTGCGTAATGTATTTTGTAGCCGCCATATAAACTATACTGTACCTCAGCCTTCCGAGGATCTCATCATAGTAATGAGCTGGTGAAGATGGTGCTTCTCTTCCAGGCCCCTTTAAATAAAAAGTATACACCCTATAATGTGTGTAATGTTTGTAGCAGGAATAAGAAAATATAGGTAAACTGATATTGAGATATTTCCTTTCTATTTATGGATAGACGTCATAATCAATTTCCTAAAACCAAAACTTTTTTGAATTTTGGACCAAAAGTGAAAACGCACCAAACCACGAGGACCAAAAATGTACTTAACTCTATTAATATGCACATCAGCACATATCATATGTAAACATTTTTTTTATTCAAGAATTGGGTTGTAATAGACATAACGAATGACTGAAGAGAAGTTACGTGTAATATAGAAGTAAATAGTGATTAAAGTATTTATTGCATCACACTGTTTTGGAGGTTTCAAGAGGATAACAACTCAAATGTAAAGCAAATTTTGTTCTTCCAGCATGGTTTTAAGCTGTATACAGAAAGCAGGACACAAATTAGTGAATGTACTTCCCCAAATGAACAAATTGACTTAATCCAAAATTAACAACGTTAAGGAATGTTGTATTCCTTTCAAAGGGGCATTTCTATAGCCAAGAATGCCGTTTAAACATTTTTTATTTTTCATGCCCGTTCCCGTTAAAAGGAAGTGGACTACATTTTCAAAGATAGGTAATTTGATGCATCTCTAGTGAGGAAAAATTACCCCGACATCTATTTATATACGTAATTAGTTTAGTGCAGACGGACTCCACGAATATGAGTAGCAACATTTATATTTTAAGTTTCGACCAAATAGACAAACAAAAATCATATAACATAATGGTACCTCTTTAGTCATTTGTGGTCTGCCGTATGCCTTTGACATATCCAACCCATCGTTTCAAAGCACGTCTCTATTCTATAGTAACACCATCGCACATTCACGAGATTGGGCATTATCCATTGAATAGTTCCTGAAATCAAAAGAATCAAGATCACGTTACTCGTTAAATTGAGAATGTGTAGAAACTTCTGAATATGATTTTTGGTCAAGATAAATCTACCTGGGACTCCCCTAATGCCTCAAAAAACAATGGTTCATAACGGAAGCTCCTTCGACTTTAAACCCACAATGTGACCAACACGTTATTTGGTAATGACTTTAGTGTTATCACATGAGCTACTAATCACTAAATTAAATAGTCAGCTCTTTATAAAAAATCATTTTTTGATAAGTCTAACAAAAGTTTACACAGCCCAAAAAGTTACCCATTCTGATTAAGTTGGAAAGTTATATTTTAAAAACCCTCATCTCCTATTTGTAGCAACTTGGAAAGTGACATTTCTAAAGACCCCGGTAAATCAAAAAGGAAGCCAAGATGGTATGCCTTGCCATCATCAAGCTGTTCCTGAAAACTTTAGACAATCTTTAAAAGGCAGAACACTTCAAAAATTGACAAAAGGGGATCTCAAACCCGGCATGGTAATGTGTGCAGAATAAGCCCAGAGTAAATAATTAGGCTTAGATGTTTATGAAAGAAAGACGCAAGGGACATGCAACACCAAGAATAATTAAAAAAAAATTATGATGCATAGATATATGGAACAACATACTTCTAACTTGAACTCATAATAATCACAATTTTGAGTCCCTGTTTAATTTGCAATCTGTTGTAGGCAAGTTTTGAGTTAAGTAAAAATAATTAGTAAGCCCCAAACAATAAAAAGAACCAACCTTTACTAAATTGTTAAGAAAAAAAATATAATTTTAAAAATTAGATTCAAGATACTTACAAAAGTTTCTACTATGTTTTGCGATGATCACTACTATCGATAAGTATTGTGCAATTTTTGTTGTGTTAGTATAGTAGGTTTGATGAGATGGATAAGATGAATGAAGATGGATTTGGTGAGGGAGATGACTCAAGGGGCAAGTGTATGTCGGTTGAAGAGAGTCACTGTGAGAGATATGAAAGAATGAAAGAGAGATAGTGGAGAGTAGAAACGGAGCGGTATATGAAAAAGATGGGTCGGGCTGTAATTAAATGCTCATCAATATACCTCGGGACAACAATCTTACTCTTTAATATAGTAGTATAATTAACATATATGTTTGTCAACACATACATATTAATAATATTAATTAATATGCTACATGTACCTTTACAAAATACCTTGAATTTAATATTAAGTTATGCAAATTTTTTATGTTTTATAAAACATAAGTCATCATAACTAGTCAATTCAAAATATAACAAGTGAACACTTTGTTTATGTAAGATACATACAATATATAATTGTTAATAAAAACCCATAAGTTCCAACAGTTTGATACTCATAGGTTCATACCACGAGGAAAAGGTGTTTTTTGTTAGGCATCCCAATGGATCCCTCTTAATTTTCATTTTCACATCACAAAATTCATTAGCATATTTTCGTATTGTCTTTCCAACCTTTATTTATTTGTATAGACAATAGAGATGCCTTACTTTATATTTCTACGCATGCAAAACACAACACGTATGAATCTTCTTGTTCTTTATTAAAATATGACGTATACTCACTTTCTGAGTTTTGATACCCAAACTATATAATGAAACCAAACAGCAAAGATAGAAATTCCCATAGCCATTGCATTCCACTTATAATCATACCAATTCCAATTGTCATTCCTAAAAGCAAACCAAACGCAAGGGTGTTCAGGAAACCGAAAAACCAAATCTAAACCAGAAAAACCGAAAAACCCAAACCTAAAAAACCAAAACTGATTGAAAAATTGATCGTTCGGTTTTTGGTTTTCGGATTTCGAAAATCGAAAGTTTTTTGTTCGGTTTGGTTTTAGCATTAAAAAAACCAATATAAACCGAACCGATCTTTTAAACATGAGAAAAAAATAAGTTCTGATCGAAGTTAAGGGACAATGAATATGTTCGCTAGATTAATTATATCATGTCGAGTAACTACTCTCTAAGACACATAATAAGTTCTTTTCTAAAAGTTTTTATATTTATTAGGTTTTTATCGTTGTTATTGTGTTGCTTTATAACACATAAACAAATTTTTTAAGATTTTATATGCTATTTATTTTTTATTGTCATTGTTGTGTTTTTTGTTTTTCTTATTCATGTTGTTTCTTTAAAGCTTTGAAGGTGTTGGTTTATAGTATATTCCAAATCAACTTTGTAAAAGCAAAGCTCGATAAATCGTATAGAAACCGAAAAAACTGAAAAACCAAACCAAAAATAAGTCGACAACTGAAAATCCAAAACGACACAAAACCGAAACCAAGAAAAATCAAAAACCAAAATTTTTCGGTTCAACTTTGATTTTATACAAAAATCGAACCAAAGTGAATCATGCTCACCCTTATCTTAAACGAAGGATACACCCTTTCCGTCTTAGAATAATGGTACACATTGTTATTTTTAAATGTTTTATAATATATATCTAATTTAAATTTCAATCAATAAAAATAGAATTTAATGTATAAAAATGACATTTCATTAGTGAAAAATATACTTAGTGAAAATTCTTAACACCTCCACTTTTAACGCACACATTTTTTGAGACAGAGGGAGTATAATGTATTTTTTGAACTATTTTGATATTACAATAGATCTGCATAGATCAGGGACGGAACTAGGACACAATTGAATCAGGTGTATTTGCGAAAAATTATACGAAATGAGAAACACAATTTTTTAAGACCAGATGCATTTAAGAAAAATTAAGATTTTTTACAAAAATTAACACCGCGCCGCAAAATTTCATGGGTGTCTCGGGGCCTCCGAGAACACCCTGATTGCGTCCCTAGCATAGACAAGCAGCAGCAAAGAGGATCAGTATTTCTACGGAGGGTTACTGAAAATATTAAGGGCAGGAATATTTGTACGGATGCTTTTGATACATTCAAACAAAATTAGTCTAGATTCTAGAATTACATTTATAGCCTGCACTTACTCAACCACTGTTTCCATTATCTTCTCACTCGTCTCACTACTCAGCATCTTTTTCAAGGCTAACTACATCACGTTCATGAAACATGGCAACTGAATAACATGCAGACATTTAGAAAAAGAGATTTTAGATTTACGGTGCCATCAAAATTATTTAAGCACATTATATTGACAATTATAAAACCACAATTGACAATAGAAAAAGACATTTTAGATTTATGGTTTCATCAAAATTGGCTAGAGATCAATCTGATATGATATAGTGTTTGTTCTATGTGATTTGCGAATAATATGATATGATGTTAAACCTGGATTATGTTGGGATATGTTAATCTAGTAATCATTTATTACGTGTACGCAACATATGAATCTAGTTTAATGTTGTGGATTAACAAATGAATGAAGACATAATTGTACCAACCTCGAATCAATAGAATTACTAAGACTATTGATATTGTTCTTGATCTTGAATTCTTTAGACCGTTAGTGATTATATTATCATCTATATTGATAATGCTTACTGATAAGGTATAATAAGTTTACCAGGCCTTTGGGCCTGAACCGTATTATCACAAAGGGCCACAGGCCCAACTAAGCAAATAACGCAACTAAAAAGTATGACGGGCCAGAACTAAGCCCAGTCCTGTACTGGGACGGCCCGGAAGGAGCAAGGCTGACGTAACGGAACTTTCACGGACCAAGTTACATCCGCGGAAGGAGATCCACGTCCGCAAGACACGATTACCGCGGACCCTTGCCAGACAAGGGGCCCACTTCGGCCCACTAACATATATAAGCGAAATATTAAGAAAACCTAACACTTGGGCTCACCTATAAAAATGGGTACTCTGACACCCCACAAGGTATGATTTTCTGACCACATTCACACACACATTCTCTGACATTCTCTGACATACATGAATACTTACTCTCACGTCGGAGTCTAATCGTGGGGTCCTTCCCTACGATAAGATTAACGGTTTACCTTCAATTGTGCAGGATATCATATCTTCACTTGGCTTAGTACAAGATCGTATTCGTTGGCCCAACACAATAACCATCCAGACCCATCTTATTAACCCATAACATATTTTGTACTAACAAGTTGGCGCCATCCGTGGGACCCGAATACAAATGCGTTCTACGAAAATACTCACCATGAGCAATCACGAACAATCCGCTCCTAGCCAGCCCATGTCCATCGTGCGAAATACGGCCGAGAGAGGAAATGAGTCAATTCCGCAAGACCGAGGTGGGCCCCGCACGACGCAGCCCTTCGAGAATATTGCGACAAGAATTACAACCAATTGTTGCCAATCATAGCTGAGAAATTTAACAAGGAGAAAGAAAAAAATGAAAAGCTGAAAGAAGTGAAAAGCCTGAACTTAACTCGGCAGATCACCGAACGTCACGATATTCAGAGACAAGGACGAAGAATTACTAAGAATACGAAAGGAGCGCACCCAAACCTAGCCCTATTGTGTTCTCAAGACTCAAACGTGACCGATCAAGATCGCCAAAACCGAAAGAGAAAGGGGGAGGCGTGTTCAAAAGGTTAGGAAGTAGGAGAAGGAGTGTGTCTGCACGCTTCGATAGCCACAACCAACTTTCCTACTCAAAGAGCACAAACGCGTTTCTCATAAAGTGAGGACAGAGGAGGCGGCATTGGAATCAGGTCAAGAAGAAGAAGCCAAGCGAGGAAGAGGACAATCTACCTAGCATGGGTGTGTGAAGAAACAGAACCTTTACACCCATAATCCTGCTACTTCGATTTTCAAATACCAGACTGCCCAGCCATATTAAAGACCATATGACGGAATTGAAGAATCCGGAATATCACTATAAAAAAAATTACAGACACCTAAAAACAAAACTGTGTGGCCAACAACCAATTCGCACATGTTAATAAATCTCCGCTACGGGAAACGCGAGAGAAAGAATTGATGAACTCCTGTTGAATCGGATAACCACTAATGATATCTGAAATAAAGCCAATCCTAGAAAAATACTTCAACAAAGTAGTGCATCAAAGATCCCATAGATGCTCCATAACATAAAGCAACTGGGAAGGATAGTCCCTACGAAGATTTTAAGAAAGAAACAACAAAGAAAGCAGAGATATCAAGGGAGCCACCAGAGTGCATGAGAATCTCCAAAATCGTGCATGGAATCAACAAACCTGAACCTCATCAACCGTCACAATGAAAAAATCCCAAAAACGATGGACGAAATGATAAGAGTGACCACGTCTTTCCTCCAGGGGGGAAGTGGCAGCATCGAATCACGAGCGAAAGAAGTCATTCCCGCCGTGGAAACAGTAAGAAGGTAACCAAAATCAAAATTTCAGGAAAGGGAACTTCCGGAACCAGCAAAGGCCGGAGAGGAAGCACGATCGATTTACTCTCCCAAAAATCCCAAAGAAATTTATGCTATTAGAAAAAGCAAAACACAAATCCCACCGACAATGACGACTCTAGACGAAAAGCAGAGCCATGCGAAGTATTTGTGAGTTCGCAATATGAAAGTAGGGCATAACACAAACGAGTGTATGCATTTGAAAAAGCAGATAGAAGAAATGCTCAAGGCATGAAAACTATCGCACCTAATAAAAGAACTCAATCAGAACAGCGGGAAAGAGCAGCCCAAGGCAGCAAAGAAAGGAGAAACTTCTGGAAAAGACAAAACACTAGCCATATTAATGGTCCAGCCTAGGAAAATGAGTTGGCTAGGTAAAAGATAACGCAAAGTTTTTATCTCTAAACAGAAGATATTTACCACCTCTGGATGAGTATGAAGGAAACCGAAGGACATTATCTTGAGGCAGAAATAGGAGGACATTGCATATCACCACATGTACGTGTACGGTGGGTTCAGCTGTTAGAAATAAATTATGAACACTGTTTCAGCCGACTACGTCCGAAACAAAAAACCAATTGGTAAAAACCAATTGGTGTCGGCGACCACTCCTCTAATTAGATTCAGTGGTGAGATAATATGGCCGATAGGACAAATACAATTACTGGTAACAATTGGAGACAAAGAGCACTCCGCCTCAGCGTGGATGAATTTTGTGGTCGTAAGGTCACCATCCCCATACAATGGAATTATTGGAAGGCTTGGAGTCAGGAAGTTGCAAGTACTTCCGTTAACAGTTCACGGAATGCTAAAGATCCCGGTAGAAGGAGGAATAATTACCTTAAAAAGCAGCAGGTTGGTTCCACTGGAACGTGTGATGGTCTCCGGACTGAAGGGACCCTTTCGGCCACCAAACCAATAGTGGAAGAAAAGATCAAAGTGGCGATAAATCCAGAATATCCAAAACAAACAGTAATGATTAGCTCTACTCTCATAAAGGAAGGTCGCAACAAGCTGTGTAGTCTACTCCAGCGTAACTTAGACATTTTTGCCTGGAAGCCTGAGGATATGACTAGCGTCCCAAGGCACATTATGGAGCACCGCCTAAACATGTGGGAGGGATGATCTCCGGTTAGACAAAAGAAATGGGGACAAGCAGCCGATCGAAACCAGGCAATACAAGAAGAAGTTGGGAAACTTGTGGAAGCTGGAATCATGAAGGAAGTACACTACCACGACTGGCTGTCTAACCCGATGATGGTAAATAATCATGATGATACATGGAGGATGTGCGTAGATTTTAAAGATCTAAACAAAGCATGCCCGAAAGATGGTTATCTGGTACTAAAAATAGACTGGAAGGTGGAATCCCTATGCGGATTCCCTTTTAAATGCTTCTTGGACGCATACAAAGGCTATCATCAAATACAAATGGCAAAAGAAGACGAGGAAAAAACAGCTTTCATCACGAGCCAAGGAATATTTTGCTACATAAAGATGCCTTTTGGCCTGCGGAATGCTGGAGCCACTTACCAGCGTTTGGTGGACAAAGCATTTCATAAACAGATTGGCAGAAACCTTAAAGTATATGTGGATGACCTTGTTATCAAGAGCCGCACGGAGGATGAGATAGTCAGAGACATAGAAGAAACGTTCAAAACTCTAAGAAAATTAACATGAAGCTGAATCCTAAAAAATGCACTTTTGGAATAGAAGAAGGAATGTTCTTAGGATACAAAGTTAGCACCAGGGGATTGAAGGTATGCCCAGACAAGATAGACGCTGTTTTAAGTCTTTCGTCCCCAAAGTGCTTAAAAGATGTGCAAAAGTTGAACGGAAAGCTCGCAAGCCTGAACAGATTCTTAGCCAAATCAGCGGAGAACTCATTACCGTTCTTTAAAACTTTGAATAAGTTAACGAAGAAGAGTGATTTCCATTGGACCACGGAAGCTAAAGAGGCTTCAAGCAAATGAAACGGCTCATTGCTGAACTTCCCATGCTAGTCGCGCCAATGGAAAAGGAAGAACTCATCGTGTATCTAGCAGCAGCAAAAGAAACAGTAAGCGTGGTCCTGATGACAGAAAGCGAAACTAAGCAAATGCCCATCTATTTTGTTAGCGGGGCATTAAGAGGTCCGGAAGTAAATTACACGTCGATGGAAAAATTGGTTCTAGCCTTGGGCACACTAGTAAGCGCCTAAGGAGATATTTCCAGGCACACCCAATCATAGTAATCACGGACCAACCAATACAACATGTGTTATCAAGACCAAAAGTAGCAGGGAGACTACAGAAGTGGAGCATTGAGTTAGGAGAATACGCAATACATTACAGGCCTAGAGTATCAGTTAAGGGGCAGATATTAGCAGACTTCATAGTCGAACGACCAGAGGAGGACTCTCCGGATACTCTGATGGCAGAAGAAGAGGAGCTCCCCGAACCATGGATTTTGTTTACGGACGGATCATCTTGCACATATGGTTCCGGGGCAGGACTGATACTCACAAATCTAGAAGGGATGAAATTCACTTATGCTCTAAGAATCAGGTCTGACGCTACAAACAACGAAGCAGAATATGAGGCTCTGATTGCCAGATTAAAGATAGCGGAACAAATGGGCATAAAAAACCTTCAGGCAAATGTTGATTCGCGATTGGTGGCAAACCAAGTGAATGGAACCTATGTCGCAAAAGAAACCGACATGATCCAATATCTGGAAAAAGTAAAAACGCTCACCAGCAGCTTCAAAGCGTTCTCTATCAAACAAGTCCCTAGAAGTGAAAACAAAAAAGCCGATGCGTTAAGTAAAATAGCATCAACAAGTTTTGCACATTTAAGTAAACAAGTGCTGGTTGAAGAGCTAAAGGAAAAGTCTATAAGTGCAATGGAAGTATTGGCAGTAGTAGAAGAAGAAGGAGATACGTGGATGACTCCTATCTTCAAATACCTCACCGATGGAACACTACCAGCAGAGGTGAAAAAAGCAAGAGCAGTAAGACGCAAGTCGTGGCGGTTTGCCATAATCAATGGGATCCTCTACAAAAAAAATCTTTCCTTGGACCATGGATACGGTGCGTAGGACCACTTCAGGCCAATTATGTTCTGAGAGAGATACATGAAGGATCTTGCAGCATGTACGCAGGTACATGATTCGTCGTGGCAAAAGCCCTAAGGATTGGTTATTATTGGCCAACTATGCACGAGGACGCTAGAACGCTAATAAGAGCATGCCAAGACTGTCAAGTTCACAAACCTATTCCAAGGAATCCACAAAAAAAGCTAACCCCAATCACGTCTCCATGGCAGTTCTACAAATGGGGAATTGACATAGCTGGACCTTTTTTGGAAGGGGCGGGGAAAGTTAAATTCTTGATAGTGGCCATCGACTACTTCACGAAATGGATTGAAGCAAAACCGTTGGCGACCAAAACTGGCAACCAGATCAAAAAATTCATGTGGGATAATATTGTCTGTAGATTTAGGATCCCAGGAGAAATTATCTCGGATAATGGAAAGCAGTTTCAGGATAATCCATTCAAAGATTGGTGTGAGAAATTATGTATCCGCCAACATTTTGCTTCTATTAAACATCCACAAACCAATGGCCTAGTGGAAAGAGCAAATCGCAGTGTCGGAGAAGAGATAAAAGCAAGGTTGGATGAAAGGAGCAAAAATTGGATGGAAGAGCTTTCTCATGTTCTGTGGGCACACCGTACTATGATAAAAACAAGCAATGGAGACACTTCATTCTCGTTAACATACAGAACGGAAGCCGTCATCCTAGTAGAAATTGGCATGCCCACACTCAGGACAGCAGAAGTAGATCTAGTACAAAATAATGAAGCCCTGGAAATCAACCTCGACCTCTTGAAGGAAAGGATAGAAGAGGCAGCAATACGTGAGGCCAAGAGCAAAGCAAGAATGGAAAGGTATTATAACTCCAAAGTTTGAAGTACAAGTTTTAAGCCGGAAGACCTAGTGTACCGTAACAACAATGCAAGCCATGCGGAAGACACAAGGAAGCTAGGTCACAAATAGGAAGGGTCGTATGAAGTAACATAAGCTCTTGGAAAAGGCGCATATAAGTTAAGGGATCATGACGGAAAGCAGGTTCCGCGGACTTGGAATATTAGCAACCTTAAGAAGTGTTACATTCACAAAATGTAAGCAACTCACCCATGCGGACTCCGCAGTGGGGGTAATGCATTTCAATTTATCTTATGCATTGTAACGTCTTTTAAAATTTTAATAAAAGTAAAGCTTAGCTACCTTCACAAATTTTCCTTTAAATTCCTTATTCCTTTCTTTGCAAATTTATTTTCTATGTGATTAAGACGCGCACACAATGAGGCACGGCCCAACATATGTTATTCTGTATAACAACAGGAACAATTAACTCAAATATACGTAAGAGGTATTGCAAACCCAGTATAGGGAGAATAACCCACAAGTATTCAAGTAAGACTACCAGGTTAAACGTATCGCCATGATATTATAACTGTAGCAAAACCTTAATCAGGAATTAAAATATTCAAATTGTACAAGTACATTTGACCGCATTCAAAACGGTCACACATGACCGCGGTATATAACAGATAAAAACACTTAGAAAAATTGTTCACACAAAAGAGGCTGCAACAAAACGGTCACATACGACCAAAGCGTAGGCATCATAACAAGCTACTAAGAAATGTTTAGCTCCGCGTCATCAACATTAGGGAAAGGGTCAGCACCCGCACCTGCACCTTCTTGACCATCCGCACGCACAACCTTATAAGCATATGTAGAAATAGGAGGAATGGAGCTTGTAGAAGCAAAAGTAACGGACAAGGCCGTGGCGCTGTCAGCAGTAGCGGACATGACATCATATGTACCTTCCGTGCATGTTAAAGCCGTAACGGACAAAGGCTCAGATAAAGGAACGAAGACATCACGAAGAGCTGACCTATGGTTGGCAATATTCTCCTTAATCTTCCAAACTCGAGAACTGGAGACATCTAATGAAAGTGACAAAGCAGAAGCACCAACGACATGTTAGTCCAGAGAATGATAAATAGTAACCATCAGTTGGTCAACATGAGGCTGCGACTCAGCCAAACCCAATCTTTCAGCAAGAGTGTCTTCTAGACACAGAAGGTTCATTACAGTTTCAATGCTAGCATCTTTGTTGGATCGTAACTCCGCAATCAAGGAGAAATTGACACTTTGAAGACGTTGTAAAGCATACATATAATCAGCTTTCGCATATTGGTTATGTTAGATATTAGAAAAAGACTTGGTCACCCCGTGTATTTTACTGTTTATTATAGCTCGTAGTTTAATAGTTAATAGTACGTTTTTCGGTATTAAGTCGGGTACAAATACCCAATATATTGTAAGTACTATATAAGCCTCTTCTAACTTTGGAATAGGCAAGCTAGTCATTACTTTCCTTTTCATAAAGAAACACATTTTCTCTCTCTAAGAAAACTCTCTCAAGTGTTTCTCTCTCTAGAAACTAGCCAAATCTAAGAATCGACCCCGTGTTATGATATATGATATACCACAATTGGTATCAGAGCTTATGGGATGATTAGATCGTGTGTATGTGCGATTTCTTGCTTGTGTTAGATCGAAAAGTGTACCTTTGAAGGCTCCTAGCTCGTTTTTGAAGATCTC
>BQNB010109627.1:3328-22716 GCA_026074375.1 Tanacetum coccineum
TCTGGTGCACATAATGGAATTACAAAGGAATGGAATGTAAAAGGTAATGAAATGAGTATATTGTTTGGTATGTGTTTTTTAAATTTTTTTTAATTTTTTTTTGAACGGCTATTTATTAAAACACTAGCAAGGAGCTAGATCAAACAAGAACAATATAAGGGTTCTTAAGCCAATCGTCCCACTTGAACGACGCTTTACATCTGAATTTACACCAATAAAAAGAACTAGAAACTAAATTATCAAATATCAGCGCCTTTTCAGGGATCTTCTTATCAAACAGAAGCTTGTTGCGAAAGTTCCACATATACCACCACAAACCATAGTATACACCCTCAAGAACGCCTTTGAGTTTGGATTGAATCCGAATAGAAACCAACCAAACTTGCCATTCCTCGTAAGAATTCACATCCGAATAGTCGATATTCCACCAAGAAGATATCTTACGCATAATCTGTCTCACTACAACGCATTGAAAGAAAATATGGTTTGTCGATTCCACACCGGCATTACAAATGGGACAAACAATCGAATCAATATCCATTCCACGACGAGAGATATTAAAACGCGTTGGGAGCGCGTTAGATTTGACTTTCCAAGCTATGATATTATAGTAGTATTATTTTTTATACAATATGTATATATGTGTGTATAACTTCTGTTCTACTTGATGCAGGAGAACTTAATTAAAAAAAAGTAGATAAACTTTAAACATACTACATAATCAAGAAACTATATAATAAAATGACTGATAAAAAAAACTATTTATGTTTGAGAAATTTTTTTTTCCGGGAAAAATTGAATAGATATTATAGGTTTCGTGGTTACTGAAGATCACAGAGACAAAAAAAGGTAACTGGTGAGTCATTCTACAACTTGGAGATCCTAGGTCAGCCCTAGGTCATGGAATGAGAATCGGGAAATGCAAGTAATAACATCCTTGGGGAATGACTCGTTCATTCTACTACTTGTAAAATCCCAAACCTTTTGTGATCCCTTCATAGCAAGCACTGAAAGAGAAAATACCTAGGTAAACATTTCCTGTGGTACGAAGTTGGACATCGCCTGCAAACAGCAAATTGCAATTCTTCTACCTTTTCATTTTCTGTTTGTTTACAGACAGCACATTTGTGAGCAGGACAAGTGAAAGGATCCCCCCAGCAATCTTTTTTTCAAGAGCTTGTGGCTCAGCTTCATTTTCCTTCTGTAGCAGCTTTGCTACACATTTTGGGTGATAAAAGTGACAACAGGTTGCATCACTACATTGAAAAACCTGCATATAATACTACCATCAGAAAAAGCAAAGACAGAAGGGGCGAGTATCACAGCAACGGAATAATGGAATAATCACAGATAGTCTAACATCATTTTCATTCACCCTGATCAGCAGCTGGTATCAGTATCTGGTTTATGACAATTCGTTGTGCTAGTAAGGAGAAAACAAATCACTCCAATGACTAAACATATTAAATAAATTTGCAAGGGCTAAAAGATATGCCACCAGAGAACACAGATTTATATCAACTCAATAGTAATCCACTAATCTGTGAAACGTATGTTTAAGATCCACATAAACAAACTATGAAAAAAAAAGATTGCCTCAAGTATTACATACCTCTGTATTTGAAGAATTATCCGAAGACCCTAGTTCACCACAAGCAAAGCATTGGTGTAGATTATACCGACAATTCTCACATTTATATAATCTATTATCTTTTTCTGTTTCCTACAAAACGATACAGAAACGATAAGAGAAGAGAAAACCAATGTGAAAATAAAAGACAGTGAGAAGAATAGTTAAGAAAATGAGACACATTGATATCATCCCAAAACGCATAAATGTTTAACACACCTTCACTTCTTCAAGAGATAGACAGAGAGAATCACAGTTGGAATCTTGTGCCCCCTCAGATTCTCTAGTCGCATGAAATGACCTAAAACATTTCCCATCGCAACTGCAATGTATGACACAATCCATCAGAAGAAAATAAAATGCAGGCAATTGCATCATCATAGGGAAAATGGTGGGGTGTGTGGGTTGAGTAACAGGTTGAAACAGATTCAGATCAGAACACATAAGTATTACATGGGTCGAATGTCTTTGGGTCAACCCGTCAATACATTTTTTCCACTTTGACCACTTTCCTTTA
Source organism: Tanacetum coccineum (assembly GCA_026074375.1). Lineage (NCBI taxonomy): Eukaryota > Viridiplantae > Streptophyta > Magnoliopsida > Asterales > Asteraceae > Tanacetum > Tanacetum coccineum. The sequence continues at coordinate 5,476 of BQNB010109627.1, forward strand.
TATATCATATTGACATATCACATATCAGATATGACTTCGAAACTATATTAATATACTTTTTAAATATAAAGTGATTCAAGAGGTTGTAGGCATTAAATAATTATGTACACGTCAGATCACTTTTTACCCATTTGGTTTGTTATAAAAAAAATAATACATCAAACCAAAAAAAAACAAAATTAACTAGGTGAAACTTGCCACCTCAGTTTAAAATAATACAGGTTCAAAAAAATATGTACAATACAACTGCATAGAATTTTAGAACGCATTAGCCAAAAGGAAGAAACTATTTAACAAAATCAGCGCACTGTGATTTACAAAGATGCACTCTATCCTTTAAGGCAGAGAAGAGAAAGTAAACATCACTCAAGGCCTTAAGCTCTGAGGTGACGTTGTCTATTTTTCGACAATTCTTTATTCTGAACAGATTTGCATAAACAGAAGAGATTGCCACTAACTAAGATAACCAAAAACAACTGAACCTAAAACTATTAGCTACAAAGTAACAGAAAAAGCTACCCTTCTAATTGCTACATCCAATTCGCATATCCAAGAATAAACAAGCTTAAGCCGTCCAAGGGGATTATTTAAAGCAATAACAACATGAGATGATAAGTAGTACCAGATAACTAGACCAGGATTGTCGCATATGTCACAAATTGCATCGAAATGATCTGCCTCATTATCGGACTCGCACTCCATATCTTCAATCTCTTTAGTGATGAAGTCATCATTCATTACACCTTCGGTGATAATCATTAATGCTATACAAGAAAAATTATATAAACACACAATTAAGCAATATCAACACTATACACAAACCACAGATGATATCATGAACACAAAACTAATTTAATTAGGCTGCTTTTTCAATCAATCATACAAAACATAATAAATAAAGCAGTAAAATCGCAACAAAAAAGCTGTCAACTATCAAAAAACACAATTTATTTACGTTAGCCTTTAGTTTTATAGATTCTTGGTTATAAACCGCTATTATTATACGATTAATTCGTATATCAAAACAAAATTAGGCCTTACAACCTACATATCTAAAATTTTGTCAAAGCAATTTTAAGAGACCCCTAATTTCGCTAACATTAAATAAAGACAAAATTAGGGCTCCTATAATGACCAATTTCACATAAAACACACAATTGTTATAAACTGATAACAAAAACTAACTCACACACAATCAAACTAAAATAAATTATTCTCCAGTCAATTTATTCATTAAATCATGTAAAAATAATACATAAAATCACAAAAATCCCCAATTTTTCACTGCATGTAACTGATATATAAAAAGAATTACCAAAAACACACAATTTGTTAAGAAAAAAAAGCACACACAATTTGTTAAGTGAATTGATAATACTTAAAAGAATTAGGGTTTGTGATACCTGTAAAGGATTGATATGAAGAGTAATAATAGTTAGGTCTTTTTATATATTTTTATAACGGTGGATTTGGTGACCATTTTATATGGGAGTGCACGCTCTCCATTTTTTTATTCAAGTTGTACATACGAGTGTGCCAATCAAAAATAAAATTCAATCAATTCTCATTATATATATTTTTTTCTTCACTTGTCACATTAAAGTCCTTAGTTTTTGGCTTTTTCTATTATGGTCAAAAACTTTTAGAGAATGAAAAATATTGATAGTGTACACATAATCATTCCAACTCTAAGATATAAATACAGGTGGAGACGGCGTGACGCCCTATAATGTCATGGCTGGTGTGGGTTTTGCTTTATTTGCATGCGTAATGGGTTTGGGCGAGCGTCTATAACGCCTTGTAGCGAGCCCTCCTACAACATTGGGTATTTTATAGGGCGCACTATTTCCCTATGGCGCGACTTTATTGCACGAGGCCATAGTAGACATCAAGTTTTAGCGACTGGCGATAATTTAACAGCTAGTTTCCTGAAATATTCTGTTCTCGAGTATTAAACGGAAAGAAAAGATATGGAGAGGGAAAAAGGAGAGAAGTAAAGAGGAGAGAAATAAGAATTTATTTTTATCTTGTGTTCTTGAGTTGGAAAGAAAAGAGAATGATGTAAGCAAAAAATAGCTTTAAAAACAACTTCACTCTATGAACACAAATTTTTTTATTAACATCTCAAACCTTTCCCTTTCACTCCAAACAATAAACTTGGGAACATAGTGAATTATAAGGCTTTTTCACTTTTATTATTTATTTATGATTTATTTTAAGGCAAATGACACAAAAAGGTACCCAACTTAAGGGTAATTTTCAATCAAGGTATCACACTTTTTTTTCGCATAAAAAGGCATCCAACTTATTTTTTGGGCCAATTTGGATATTTTCGTTAAATATAACGATCATCCGTTAAGTTCTACATTTTCAGTTCACCGGCCGCTACCACCACCACCGATCATCGCCGCCACCACCAAAACTCCCCACCACCATTACTACGTCATCATTCTTCATTGGTTAACATCACTACGTAATTCATTCTTCCAATGGTTTTAAACTATAGCAGCGCAATGTTACAGAAACTGTTTTGATTAATTAAGTAGAAAAAGGAGATGATAATATCAACATCTTACATGAGTACAACTTAGATATTAATTTCGAACCAATGAATATGCTTTAAAGTTATTGGATATCGGTCCTGGCATTTATAGGTATGATTATCGAAAAAAGATGGCAACCATAATCACGTTTTTTTCTCAAACAATCTATTGATCTAGAGAGGTCCACGAAATTAACCATTCAACCACGTTTGAAACTGTACCTAATTGAAGACATTACTTTCGGATTATTTAAATTGTGTATGTTTGACACCATTCATAGTATCCTTATTAATGATGGACCACAAGTTAGGCTAACCCGCGCTCGTACAGGACAGGTTTTGGCTGGCCGGGGCGTTTTCGGGGTTTGAGTGTGTTAGAAAGTATATTTTTTAAAAAAGAAAAAATAACGGTCGTTAGAGTAACGACGATTTAAGCACTGTTAGTTGGTGCATTCTAAAAAAAAAAAACTAACGGTCGCCACGGTAGTGGGGGGAAAGGGTTATATTATTTTATAAAAAAATTAAAAAATGAGGGTAGTTTTGTAATTTAACCACATAGTGCGAGGGGTATTTCGTAAAATATTTGAGGGGCTATTTGTTAAATAAAAAAAGGAAGGGGCGGGGCGGACCGGTCGGTCGACAGACAATACCGATAACTCAAAAAGTGCCGAGTGACTCTATTTTGAAAAAATAAAAAGCAAAAAAACAATTTGAAAAAAAATAATTAAAAATAAAGACCGACTGACTAAAAAAGTGTGAGAGAGTATTTAAAACAAAAAACAAGAGTGTTTTTTTTTTTTATATAAAAAAAAAAAAAAAACGATCGGACGGTGTTAGGGTTGACCCCGCGCACGGGTATTAAATGCACCCCGGTCACCGGTGCATTTAATGCCTAAATGCCAAAGGCCATTTTAATGCATTTTGCGAAACGGGACGATTAGCGGAGCGCGAGGTTTGAGGAAACTTAAAGTTTTATTCATAAAAAAACAGACCGATGACTCAAACAGCGCGAGAGGGTATTCCGAGGAAAAAAAAGGAAAGTTTTATTTTAAAAACTTTTTGAGAAAAAAAAAAGGAAAAAAAACTGGTAAAAAAAAAACTAACTGTTAAAAAAAAATATTCATAAAAAAACAGACCGATGACTCCAACAGTGCGAGAGGGTATTCCGAGAAAAAAAAAGGAAAATTTTATTTTAAAAATTTTTTGAGAAAAAAAAAGAACGGGACGATTAGCGGAGCGCGAGGTTTGAGGAAACTTAAAGTTTTATTCATAAAAAAACAGACCGACGACTCAAACAGTGCGAGAGGGTATTCCGAGGAAAAAAAAGGAAAATTTTATTTTAGAAATTTTTTGAAAAAAAAAAGGAAAAAAAAACTGGCGACCGCGCGCCGTTGCGGGACGATTAGCGGAGCGCGAGGTTTGAGGAAACTTAAAGTTTTATTCATAAAAAAACAGACCGACGACTCCAACAGTGCAAGATTGTATTCCGAGAAAAAAAAATAATTTTTATTTTAAAATTTTTTTGAGGAAAAAAAAGAACGGGACGCTTAGCGGAGCGCGAGGTTTGAGGAAACTTAAAGTTTTATTCATAAAAAAACAGACCGATGACTCAAACAGCGCGAGAGGGTATTCCGAGAAAAAAAAAAGTTTTCTTTTAAAAACTTTTTGAGAAAAAAAAAAGGAAAACCTTTCATTAATGTGGGGGTGGGGCCGGGTCAAAAGAATTTAATGTAACCCGGTTTATTGGGGGGTCGGGTCCCCCGGTAATTGTATGTTTTAAGAATATAGAAATTCAAGTTTAAAGCTTAATTCAAATGTTGATCGAAAATACTTACTGATCACATATAGAAATGTTGAACGAATGAAGAATGATTACGTAGTGATGATGGTGGGGAGGCTTGGTGGTGGCGACGATGATAGGTGGTGGTGGTGGTGGTAGTGGCCGGTGGACTTGAAATGTAAACTTAACGGATTATCATTAAATATTTAACGAAAATACCCAAATTGGCCAAAAAAATAAAATGAGTGCCTTTTTATGCAAGAAAAAAAGTGTGATACCTTGATTGAAAATGACCCCTAAGTTGGATACCTTTTTGTGCCATTTGCCCTTTATTTTAAAAACTATGAAGCACGAAAATGTCATGTAACTTAAGTGATGAGAGATGGTGTTTTTTGGGTTGCCCCCCAGCATGGTCTTAATCTGGCAATGACTATGGAACTAAACTCGAGGTTGACCACTTTATATGATGATGATTTGTACAAACTTTAGAGTTTTTGAGCAGGAAAATCCAAAGGTTGCTCAAAAAATATTTCAAAGGGCTAAAAATGTTGCTCTTTGTTTCACAAAGCACATGCATCTCTAATAAGGTTAAGTCTGGTTTTACTGGTGCCTACAGTACTTGCACTCCTTCTACTTCTTCAACTAATATTCCTGAAAAAGAAGTTCTTGCTGGTTTTGCTAATGAAGTAATCTATTCTCTCTTTGCCAAACAATCAGAGGACTGTGATTTGCTTCATAAAGATCTGGAACAAATTGATGATTTAGACATTGAAGAGATGGACATAAACTGGCAGATAGCAATGATTGCTATTCGAATGAAGAAGTTTTATAAGAAATAACAGGAGAAGAGTCTGTCTTGTGCATGGAAATACACCTGTTGGGTTTGACAAAAAGAAACTTGAATGTTACAATTGTCACAACACTGGTCATTTTGCTAGGGAATGCACTGAAAAGGGGACAAATGATGGAAAGAAGAAAAGAGATTCATTTTATCAAGATCAGATAGTAGGAAGCAAGAGAAGAGTCAGATGGGCTTGCTGACATATGGATGTTGGATATTGTCAATTAGGGCGAACACCACTTAAAGTTGAGGACGAACAATTCATGCTCTTAGGCTGCCAGTCAAGTAATGAGGTATCTTTGGTGTTCTAAAACTTGCTTGATCTCATACAATACTAAAACCACTGTATGAAAAACAAATGAATTAGTTTAGGTGATCAAGATGCACCCAACTACTTGCCTATGTCAAGCTTTGTTAAGAAACAGAAGCTTCAACTTGTTTACTTTTCAAAAACAACAAACTTTCTCTAGATGAATTAAGCTTACATTTCAAGCTAATAAAATCTATTGAAAACGATGAAAAGCCTGAAAAGATATAGGAGAATGGAATGAAAAAGCTGTAAGAAAAGGAACAATTGCAGAAAACATTAAGATAGATTCATTGAAGATTTCTTCTCAAGAATCTTTGGGAGATTAATTAATTCTGGCATGAGTTCAAATAGTAAAGTTGGCTTAGGGTTTTGAAATACAATCAAAACAATGAGGTTCTAAGTTTATGAGGAAGAATGAATTTTTATGTTTTAATTATGCAAAAAGAGGATTCAGTTGGGAAAAACTTTTGTACTAGTAGTTTTTACAAAAGGGACTAATGATTTTAAAGGTGGTTCAACAACCCTTAAGTGGGGATTATACTCCTACACACAGAAAGAAATTGTGGAGTCTTTATATGGTTTATGGTAAAAAAAGGGGACCTCAAGTGCCTAAAACCCATGTATCAGTGATAGATCCAGTGAATATTTACCTGTCTAAAAATTTAATGATCAGTGAGGATCTATCGGAAACTGCCCTGAACATTCTGTTAATACTGGAATATGAGGATTTCAAGTGTGCCTCCAAAAGTGTCATGTGTTACACCTATAACATCAATTGAATAGGTGTGTTGATCCAAAATCAAAAGAATTTAAAAACTAGTTGTGTTTTTCAATAAAATCATAGACAAACCAATCAAATATCAAAGAAACACTAAAGTTAATTGGAAGAATTTGAATGCTAATGATGGAAAAGAGAAACTAGGGAAGTTACTCTTTCACAAAGAGAAATGTTTATGTTGGTGGTAAGTTTATTGTCATTTAATTAAAGATTGTGACTATTATGAAAGAAAATGGCAAGTGAGGTGATAGTTAAAAGAAACAAAATGGTTGTTAATACTGGGTAATGGGGTGGCAAAAACCAGTATGGACAAATGACAAAAGGGTTATTCATTCTATAAATTCTGTTCATGAGATCAGTATCAAAACTTAATTGTGGTAGGCCATACATTAATTCTATTAGGCCTTAAAATTTATTAATGGTAGGACAAACATTATTTCTGTTTAGGGCCATAGAGTTAATACTGGCAGTTCTAAATATTAATTACGCGTTAGATCTAAACAGCAGAGTTCCTATAAGACTCTAAACAGCTTCGTCCTTAAAAAGACCACAGTGTGAATCAAATTTAATCAAAGAGGGCATTTTTCTAAATCATATTCATCTGTAAGAATACCCTTTGCAAAAACTACATCACAAATGTCTCATTCTCATTCTGTAAAGGGAAATTGGGGATCTACTGTTAAGACCTCAGCAGGTTATAATTGGAGGAACTCTAAACCAAACTTCAATTGTGATAGTGGACCAATTTTTATTAGAACTGTGAATGCTAAGGCCAAAGGCAGTACCCAGCTGAAAAGGCCTGGTACTAAGAGAAATTAATTTTCTCTTCTTCATTTGCAGGATCATTCCAATTTTGGAAAAAAAACATGGTAGTAATTAAAGGTATATATGTAGTGATGCTCAGGGCACATGACGGGTACAAGGATCAAACTGGAGGATGTTGAAGAATTCAATGGGGTATCTGTTTACCTTAGGAGTTGCAAAGGCTACATATCTAGTTAAGGAAAATAAGAGACCTTGGTAATTAGATTTTTGATAGTGTATTTTTGTAAAGAATTAGGGCATTTTAACCTTTTCTTAATATCACAAATATGTGATAAGCAGCACAAGGTTCTTTTTACTGAAACTGAATGTCTTGTTGTGTCTTCTGACTTTAAGATGCCTGATGAAAATCAGTACTTTTAAAAGGTCCCTGACATTCACAATATGATACAGTTTTGACATGGAAGACACTACTCTGCAAAAAGGTTTTGCTTTTTGATTGCTTAAAGCCACATTGATGAATTCTAAATTATGGCACAGAAGGTTAGGTAATATCAATTTTAAAAATCTAAACAACTTGTGAAGGGAAACCTTGTAGAGGTCTTTACCGTCCTAAGGTTTTCAAAAATGACCATACATGTGTTGCCTACCAGAAAGGTAAACAACACAGGGCCTCCTGCAAGGCCAAATTAGAAAGATTAATCACTGAGCAATTACACACCTTGCATATGGATCTTTTTGGTCCTACTTCTGTAAAAAGCACTAATCATGTAAGTTATTGCCTTGTAATTACTGATAATTGTACCAGATTTAGTTGGGTATTCTTTTTGGCCTTTAAAGATGAAACTAGTGGCATTCTTCAGAACTTCATTAGGCAGATTGAAAACCAGCTTAGTCATAGGGTTAAAATCATTAGATAGTTAATGGCATGATTTAAGAATAGAGATTATCGCTTGAATTTTGTGGAACAAGGGTATAAAACAGAGTTATATAGCAATGCCGAACTCCACACAGATGAAGTTGCTGAAAGAATGAACAGGACCCTAATTGAGGTTGCTAGAACTATGCTAGCAGACTCACTCTTACCAACTACCTTTTGGGCAGAAGCAGTTAGTACTGCTCTGCTATACTTTTATAGGTAAGAGTGGACTAAACATCAAAACAAAACTCCTTATGAGCTTTTTTTTGCCATATAAACCAATTATTCAGTACATAAGACCTGTTGGGTGTCATGTTTACAATTTTAGATACTTTAGTGTGCTTGGTTAAGTTTGATGGAAAAATGCTGATGCAGGGGATTTCTTAGTTGGTTACTTCAAATAGCCAAAGCCTATAGGGTTTTATTTTTTTTATTGAATTTAGTAAACAAAAGAGTAGAAAGTAAATCTGCATTGTTAATTTTCTTGAAGATAAACCAATGTCAAAGGAGTATAGTAAGGGTTATCAGATGATGTTGGATATTCTGATTATCTTACTGATTCTATGAAATATACTTCTGTATCTAGGGAGAATCAGCAACCAACATGCAGGTACTTCAGAAGTAACTAACCGTGCAGGTACTTCACAAACTCAAAGTTCTAATGCCTCTGAGGAAAAAGATGAGGAAGTCGAGCTTATTGTTGTACCTTCAACTGTGAGGAATACTGAAGAGATAGCTGAATCAAGGAAATCTTCCACAAATTCAAAGAAAGAAGAGATCTTGATAGATGTTCAACAAGAAAAAAGAAGCTTTCTTCTACTGGACAACTTCAGAAGATAATCCCTATGTTTATAGCTTTCTAGAAGAGAGTTGGAAGGAAATTGCCCTAAAACATTTTAAGGGACAAGTATATGTAAATAACTCTAGCAGACTCCTTCTTTAATACTGGTTAATGATCATTGATACTGTTAGGCTTCTCTTGATGATTTACCTATGCAAGAGCTCGAAATCTTTCACAAGTCTGAGACATGAATTTTTGATGAAGCATCTTATGATGAAGAGGGTGTGATAACTGACTTCAACAGCTTACCAACAGAAATCGAAGTCAGTCCTACTCCTACTCTTAGGATTCACAATATTCACCCGAAAAGTCAAATACTTGGTGATCCTAAGTCAGCTGTGCAAACTAGAAGCAAAGTGCAGCAAAAATCAGGAGCTCATGCACTTTTTAGCTTATTCAAAGCAGAAAGAAACCACACCATCACCATATCTTCAAAACAATCACAAAGATCAATACAACATTGTTTATTGCCTGCTTTTTAACTCAGGGGAGGAACCTAAAAAGATTGCTGAAGCTCTACAAGATGACAGTTGGGTTCAAGCCATGCAAGAAGAGTTGTTACAATTCAAGCTGCAACAAGTATGGGTTCTTGTAGATCTACCTCACGGAATGAAGGCTTTGGGGTACAAATGGGTCTACAAAAATAAAAGAGATGAAAGAGGGTGGTTGTGAGAAATAAGGCAAGATTGGTGGCCCAAGGGTTAAACACTAGGAAGAAGGTATTACTATGATGAGGGTTTTGCTCCTGTGGCAAGAATAAGAAGCTTATCAGGTTATTTTTCGCCTTAGCCTTATTTTGGGGTTCTATAGTATACCAAATGGATGTAAAAAAGTTGCCCTTTTTATATGGGCACATAGAATGAAGAGGTTTATGTCTGAAACCTCCTGGCTTTGTTGTTCTTGATCACCCTAAGCAAGTTTATAAGTGGTCAAAGCTTTGTATGGAATTGCATCAAGTCCTAGAGCTGGGTTTTGCTACTACTCTATAAACAATTCTAGTGAAGCATGGATACAGAGGGGTACATATGACAAGACTTTATTCATTAAAAGGGATAAGACGGATAATCATGCTCTGTTCAAGTGTATGTTGATGGATTATCATTTTTGGATCTACCAAAAAGTCTTGGTGTGATGGTTTGTGCCTTGATGAAATAGCAAATTTCAGATGAGTCTTATGGGAGAGAATCACATTTTTCTTTAGGTTTACAAGTCAAACAAAACAAGGCAAGATTCTTCAGCGCTTTGGGAAAGTATGTCAGCTGAGAAACTCAAGAAATTTGATCTTGTAATGTGGAAAATGCAATAACCCCATGGAGGACCAAAGTTGGCATAACAAACAGCGAGGAAGCTGTTGATGTGGATATGAACTATACAGATCCTGTAGGTTCTCTCGGTATTTAACTGCCTCTTGGCCTGAAATATGTATGCCAGTATGTGTTTGTTTCTCGTTTTCAGGTCACTCCCAAGACTTCTCATCTTAATGCTGTGAAGAGAATCTTTAAGTACCTTAAGGGCAAACCAAATTTGGGCTTATGGTATCCTAGAGAGTCACCTTTTGACCTGGAAGCATTCTCTGACAGTGATTATGGTGGGTCCAACCTTGACAGGAAATCCACAACAGGTGGTTGTCAATTCCTTGGACAAAGACTTATCTCATGGCAATGCAAGAATTTAGACGATAGTGGCTTCTTCTTAACTGAGCTGACAATGTTGCTGTTGCAAATTGTTGTGGACAAGTATTGTGGGTTCAAAATCAACTACTGGACTATGGTTTCAATTTCATGAATACCAAAATCGACATTGATAATGAAAGCATAATCTGCATTGTGATGAACCCTGTGTATCATTCCAAAACAAAGAACATAGAGATACGCCACTTTTTATAAAGAGTTGTTTTATGGAGAAGAAGCTTATTAGTGTGGAGAATATTCTCACAGACTCAAATGTAGCTGACCTATTGACTAAACCTTTTGATGGACCACGGTTTAATTACTTAGTGGTTAGTATTGGGATGGTAAACTCATAGCTACGTTTAAGGGGAGGCTAAATTGTATAGTGTGTATACTTCTGGTAGTTAGTTTAACTACAATCTGGCTTAAGTAGTATTAATCCTGGTAGTTAATAGTATTAATTCTGGTAGTTAGTAGTACTAATACGGGTAGTTAGTTTAAGTTAATTCTGTCTATACAAACTCTTGCAGCATGTTTTTCTTTGTTTTAGTCTCATTCTTGCAGGAATAGCATGGATTTGCAGTTGAAAGGCAGGTGTGCCTCAGTAAAAACTTAATTCTGGTTGAAAAAGAGTTAATTCGGGTTGTATCATAATTAATTCTGTTTGACCAAAGTTAAGTCTGGTAGTGTAAATTTTAATACTGGTAGGTTTTTGTTAGTGCTGGCTTGCGGGAAAATTGACTTTCTCTGCTTAAACACTGTTTAAATGTTACCGTTACAGATTTTTACGGCGCTATTGTCGTTAACAGAGAAGCTATATATAGATAAATGTTTGATTTCTCTTTCATACTTATCTGTTTATTGCTATCTCCTTTTCGCAAAGTAAAAATCCTCTTTATTTTTATAAAGAATATAGTCAATTGTCCTGCTACCAGCATCTACAACCTCACCGATACCTCACCCAGTAACTTTTTAGTTATGTCTCTAATTTTTTATACTTTCGATTCATGGCTCAATTAAAATACTGCGACAAACACAATCAAGTGGGGTTCTTGCGCAAGCCTGATGAAAGTGCAGGGTTTGCAGAGATAGTGCATTTTCTACGAGGTTCCAACCTCAGGTATGGCTTTCATTACTATCCAAACTATCTATGTTCCCCTTGACAAAACAGTTTTGGCAGATGCTATGCCAACACTATTGCTGATGGGACTATAGTGTTACTGCAACTATTGAAACACTGAGTTATACAATCACATGAGGATTCTAATAGAGAAGTTCCACTTAGCAGATGCTTCAAGGATTACAATGTTGCAACTTTATGAGATTATTTGAAGGGAGTGGCGTGCAAATAGGGTATCCTTTCTTACGGATCTCTGTACCTTTTGGAAATTTTTTCACACCCCAATGGAGATTTTTAGTCCACCATCTTTTGCATTGTATAAGCTCTAAAAGTGGTGGATGGGATCAATTTGGTAGCAATATTGCTACTGCTTTGATTTGTCTTTCCACTGGCAGAGTTTATAATTTTTCAAAACTAATTTTTGATGGCATGGTGGCTCCAAAACTTTAAAATGAAAGACAACAGTTTTTTGATGTATCCTCGTTTTCTGCAACTAGTTTTGGACATTCAAACGGAAAACAAACACCCTTATCTAGCTGTGACCCTGACCAAAAAGATTTTTAGGAATATGAAAAGGGGTTTTAGAGGGGTATCAAGACCTTTGTTGCCTGCTATGCTGCTTGTTACTAATCCAAATGCAGGTCAAGAACATCCTGATGTAGCTCAATCTCAACCATCCTCATCCACTATTCCAGTACCATCCTCACCACCAGTACAATCTCCACCACCTATACCTACTCCTATCCCTGCATCTACACCTATCCCTGAAACTGACCATGAACCTTTGGAGCATACTTTTGAGGAACCATTCTGCACACAACACTTATCAACCACACAAGAAGCATGTCCAAAGGACAGATGAATGTTGGATCAATTGATGGCAAGGAGTTGATGGTTTAGATAAGATCTCAAGCAAACCAAGCTGACAATGGGGAGTGCTATTGTGAAGTTGGTCAAGAAGGTGAAGAAGTTGGAAGGTATTTTAAAGAGGAAAAATGTGGTCTTCTCAGACTCTGAAGAGGAAGAATCTGAGGATCAGGGGAGGAAAAGTCAAGATGATCCTCTAGTTTCTTTAGTACAAGGGCTGGTTACTCCTTCTAAGACTACTGTCAATGCTTCAGGGGAGGAACAAGTTGAAGACATAAGCCCTAATACATTTGAAGCAGCTAAAACTCTCTCCAGGGTTGCCTCTCAAAAGCCAAAGTCCATAGATAAGGGAAGGAGGTATAAGAGAAGGAAAGTGCTAGGAAAGAAGGTTTGTCACAAGTTGATTTTAAGAGAAGTTAATACTGGTGTGAAGGAGTTTATTACTGCTGAAGGATGTTAATATGGCATTATTAAAGGTTCAGTATATTAGTGGGCATGGTAGTACTGACACATTAACAAGTCATTCTTCACATGATAAAGGCTAAGAAGTAGGGAAAAGATCCTATGATCTTGAAGAAGCTCCTAAGGAAGACTAAGGATAACACAACTTCTACAGGAGGAAGGAAGCTAGTTTAGCTGAAGCTATCAGATTGGATACTTTGGAGAAAGAAGAAGAGGCTAAACAAGTACACTTGGATTCACTCTTAGCACAAAGAATTGCAGAAGAAGAAGAAGTGAATAAGCAACAAAAGAAAAGAAGAGCTCAAGTTCAATTTGAAGCTCAACATTACACAGATGAAGATTGGGATCTTATTAGAGCAAAGATTGAAGCTAATGCAGAGTTGTCAAAGAGTATGCTAGGAACTGACTTACAAGGAGAAGACTTTGCAAAGAAGATGGTTGATTTAGTAAAATCAAGGAGAAGAAACAATTTTGCAGAGAAGAAAGAGCAACAGAGCCAAAAAGATATAAAAGCCCATGACCCAATAACAGTGAGAACATAATATGATGAACTACTTAAAGAATCAGGGGACATGGAAGCTATCTCAGCTGAAGAAGAATTTGAGTTTTAAAGAAGTGAAAGAAGAATTTGATAAGCTGGTGAAGCAGGTTGAATCTTTTGCACCAATAAACTTTGAAGCTATACAAAAAAGAAAGTCTAAAAAAGATTTGGTGAAGAACTACAAACAAAGACTTCAAAAAGACTAAAGAGTGATGAAGCAAAAGATGATGAGCCAACCAAGAAGACTGGAAAGAGGAGAAAACAGATGGCAAGGATAAGGATTAATACCGACCTTGATAAGGATATTCTGAAGATTCCAAATGAAGCTACGCTGAACAAGATGTTTCTGCTTTTTAGGTACTAAAATTCCTATTAATCCTGTTCCTGTAGCTATGAAATCACCTAGTATAGCTACTTATAAGATCATCAAGCAAGGAGAGAGAGGTGTGTACCAAATTATTAGGGAAGATGGAACTAATATAGTGTACATAAATTTTGGAGCTATGTTGAAGGATATTACTAGGGATGATCTTACTGAATTATATAGGATTGTCATGAATAGATATGGTGTGAATGGACCAGAGGATGAGCTTAAGAAGGTACTTTGGGGATATTTAAAGAATATGTTTGAGGAACCCCTTAGAACAGATCCTATTTAGAGTTTATTAGGTCAGCAAATGATCATAAGTTGGAGATATTATGATACCTGCAGAGTACACTGTTTGAACTTGGAGTCAATGGATATATATATGCTAATTGAAAGACAATATCCTTTATCTGCTGAGGTATGCAAAGCTATGTTAGATAAGAAACTTCAAGGAGGAAAACTAGATGAGGATTACTACAAACTATTGAAATGGATGGAAAAGCAAGCTGGCATTAAGAAGTAGTATAGGTTGATAAGTTAGAAATCTAGGATGGAAATGAGAAGAATAACACTTGGTGGAGGTGCTATGCACTAACACAACATAAGGATCTGTTCTAAGGGGTTCCTTATCAGTCCACCATGTCTAACAAACATAAGGACTGGCTAGTCCAGGAGCAAACGACTCTTGGTACAGACTTCTCAAATCCGTTAATGGCTAACAATTTGCCAAAAATTATATGGTTATCAACTCACCATATCTGGTTAGTAAAGAGTTGGCTAGCCCACAAGTTTATAGATTGTGGTAAAGGCTATGGAAAAACCATAACTAGTCCATAAGATTATGGCTTATGGTAAAGACAAATAACAAATCCATATTAGATGGTTGACACTTTACCAAAAAGTGGATGATACATCAACTCACCAAGTTTCAAGTACTAAGAGTTGACATGGTCATCAATCCACCATGGAATTTACCTTTTCCAGGTGCTAAAGGATTGACTAGCCCTGAGCAAACGGCTACAGGTGTTTGAAAGGGCATATAATCTGTTATTATGGCTGTAATGGTTTGCCAAAAATACCATAATATTGGTATCAACTCACAAATAGTTTCATTATACTGAGAGTTGAAATGGTTTTAGTCAAACAAGGCATGCACCCTTTTGGGGCCAAAGGATGTTACTCAAGAGTAAATGGCTAACTGGTAAAGAGACATCAAATTCATTTAAAGTTTCAATGATTCACCTCTCACAGGAGTTAACACACCTGGAAGTGATGAGAATAGTCTAAAATCATAAGATTTGATGTACATATAGTCAGTCTTGCTGATATGAAAGGATGATGAAAAGCTTTGAAGAATAGTTACTGCAGAGATCAAAAAGAGATGATTTGAAGAATTGCAGATCAAGAATAATTAGAAGAGTTTTATTTACAACATCCTTAGAAAGCTCAAATTGAATACATTTGAAGAAACTTGAAGTTCACAAGTGAAGATCAAGTTAGGGGAGGATTGTTGGGAAATAGATTGTAAAAGACTTAATACTGGTAGTATAACAGTTAAGTCTGGTAGGATTAGTTAGTTCTGGTAGTACTAAGTTAATACTGGCAGAGTACTAGTTAAGTCTGGCAGCTAATAAAGTTCAGTAATGGTATTTTAGAATAGCAGATACTAAAGTTAGTTGCTGGTCGTTTTAGTTATACGTCTGTTTATATAACAGAATAGTAATAGTTATCTTAGTGATATCTAGGAAAGATAATTGCATTACTTCAACACGTTTGTAAAAGCCATCTAGGGTTTCCTTGAAGTTGGTATAAAAGGAACATACGGCATAGACGTATTATATATGTATGGAAGATTGAAGCTTAATAGAAATCAATAGCAAAGTTAGTATTATTGTTCTTCTTAAATCTTGTGCACGTATATTAATTAATTAATTAAAAAAGACTAACCTGAAAATAAAAAAAACTCCGTTCTTCAACTTTTTCTATGTTAAAGCAGAAAATATGTTTTGCATGTGCTTATACAAAATGCTTAAAACATAAATACTTTTTGAACCGGTATTTGGATTTGCTTATTTTATGATAATTTTAGTACAAATTTTCAATCAAGTTCATTTATATTTATGTCAAGAGATATGTTAGAACTACATGATTTTTACAAAATAAATTTCGTAAGACATGATTATTATTGGCTTTAAGTATGAGACGATTTGTAAAAAAGTATGTTCTAGCATGCCATATGAGTTAAAAATTAATTTTAATTTAGGATCTAATCTATCTAATAACTTTGCATTTTTTCAAACGTTTACATAACGGACACCAACTCAAACAATAACCACAATACTCTACAAACTTAGTAATTTTTTTGTTGGTATTATCATTAACTTATTTTTAACCAGCATATTTAAGTAATTTACACATGCGTATGCCGCGTGTATCCGATTATCTTCAACGATATTTATGTTACTTTCTCCGGTCGTCTTCTCTGATTTTCCGATAATTTTTTTCAGTCATCTTCTCTAATTTCCTAACCACTTTTTCTTGTCAATGGTGGTGAGGCGTAGCGGCAAGGGGTGGTGGTGGTAATACACCTGCACAAGTGGTGGTGGTGGTAAGACAGTTGCACGGGGTGGAAGTGGTGGTAGTGGCAGTAGTAGATAGATGTGGTGATGGGTTGTGGCGGTATAGGGAGGCAGTGATGGTTGATATGTTGTGATTTGAGGTTTGTGTGTGTGTTAGAAAAGGTATGAAGCGGAAGATGAATAAAATAAACGAGTAAGATGAAGAAAACAAAAAAAAATGAAAAAAGGGTATTAGGTCGTGTAACGTCAGCAAACATGTGATATCGGTACAAAAAATTGAAAGTTTGTAGGATATTGTGGTAATTTTTTTGGTTGATAGCTAATTCATGAACTTTTGAGTTCATTACTATTAGAAACCATTTAGATTAGTATTAAGTAAAAAATATTAAATAATTAGCCTTAACATGCTTATGAAAGAACTATTTTTTAACGCCCACTTAAAAAATTTACTATAGTTTTGCATAAGCAAGTTTATTGTTTCAAAAAAAGTTACTATAGTTTTTTAATATTCTGAGTAACTATTAATTATTTACTATAAATCTTAAGGATGTATATTTTCTCAACCCATCATTGATGTTTTCAAGATTTATTATCAAGAGTTTAGAGTTTATTACATTGTTTTCTCAAACTTATTATTACGACATTGATGTTGTCTATCTGAATACTAATTACTTCATATAAATGGAGCAACTTTCATTTTCATATAACATATTTTCTGTTAGTGTAGGATCGTTTAATTCATAACACGGGTGATGATTCTTGTGATTGGGCTAGTTTCTAGAGAGAGAAACACATGAGAGGGATTTTCTAGTGAGAGAAAATGTGTTTAATAAGAAAAGTGAAAATGACTAGCTTACCTCTT
>BQNB010109628.1:11717-22715 GCA_026074375.1 Tanacetum coccineum
AAAAAGGCAGGCGCCCTAAGCAAGATCGCATCCACAAGCTTCGTGCATCTTAGTAAACATGTGCTTGTGAAAGAATTGAAGAAAAAGTCCATAAATGAAAAGGAAATTCTCGATGTAGTAGAAGAAGAGGGCAACACGTGGATGACACCCATATACGAGTACCTGGCAAAAGAAATCCTTCCGGAGGATAAAAAGAAGGCCAGAGCGGTACGTTGGAAAGCGGCCAGGTACACCATGATTAAGGGAACCTTATACAAGAAGTCTTTCTTAGGACCATGGCTCTGGTGTGTCAGACCGCTCCAAGAAACTACGTCCTAAAAGAAATACACTGTCCGGTCCCAAGGAATGCGTACTAGAACTTGACCCCCATCACGTCTCCATGGCCATTCTATAAGTGGGGGATAGACATAGCCGGACCTTTTCCGGAAGGTCCAGGCAAAGTCAAATTCTTGATTGTTGCTATCGATTATTTCACTAAATGGATCGAGGCAAAGGCTGTTGTAACCATCACTGGCAATCAAGTAAAGAAGTTCGTGTGGGACAACATTGTTTGCAGATTTGGCCTACATAGGGAAATTATATCAGACAACGGAAAACAGTTCCGTGATAATCCATTCAAAGATTGGTGTGAGAAACTGTGTATTCGCCAATGCTTCACTTCCGTGAAGCACCCGCAAGCAAATGGTCTAGTTAAAAGAGCAAACAGAAGCTTAGGAGAAGGAATAAAGGCAAGGCTTGATGAAAGAAGCAAAGATTGGATAGAAGAACTCCCGCACGTCCTATGGGCCCACCGTACAATGATCAAGTCAAGTAACGGGGAAACACCATTCTCGCTGACGTACGGCACGGAAGCTGTTATCCCGGCGGAGATAGGCATGCCAACACTCCGGACTACGGAGATCGATCTGACAAAAAACAATGAAGCTTTGGAAATAAACTTGGACCTCATAGAGGAAAGAAGGGAGCAAGCAGCAATTCAAGAAGCAAAAAGCAAGAAAAAGATAGAAAAATATTACAACTCAAGAGTCTGCGGCACAAGTTTCAAGCCGGACGACATGGTCTACCGCAGCAATGAAGCAAGTCATGCCAGGGATGAAGGCAAACTTGGACCCAAGTGGGAAGGACCGTATGAAGTTAAAGAGTCGCTTGGAAAAGGAGCATACAAACTCAAAGACTGCAAAGGAAATGAAATGCCAAGGACATGAAACATTTTTAATCTCAAAAAGTGTTATATACATGAAGTGTAAGAATCCGCCCGACACATATTATGCTCCGAAGGGCAATATCTTTATTTATCCTCATCTTGTAATATTTTGAATTTCAATGAAAAGTAGGGATTAGCTACCCTCACGAGTTTTAAATTTTTAATTATTTCTTTACTTTGCAAAGTTATATTAATTGTTAAGACGCGCATGCAAGGAGCCATGCTCCACAAAAATATTACCCCGTATAATAAAGGTTGAGCAACCTCAAAATTAGCTCAGGTGCGTAAGAGGTATTGCAAGCCCTGCACCGGGAGAATAACCCATAAATATTCACAAAACTATTTATTACGAACGTACACCAGTAATAAACAAAAGATAGCAAACATAGCATTAGAAAATGTGTTGCGGAACGGACCTACAAGAATCCGTCCAAATCAGATGTTACTTACAAAGTTAATATCAATTTACAAACAAGCCGTTGTAACAGACCACATGCGGTCACGGCAAAATTTCAAAACGAAGGTCTTCAAATGGAGGCATACAAACCACGCTTCCCAAATCCTCATCTGTGTCCAAATCCTCAACGGAGAGGGCAGCCGCGGAAGTGCTAGCCTCACCCAGCAAGTTCTGAGAGGACAAGGGATGAGAAACTATATCCACCATTAACTGACGGAGAGCAGCGACATGCTTCTTCGCGCCTTCGGCGCGGGTATGAACATTAAGTAGAGCAAACGATAAAGAGGTCTCCCCAACAACAGCCTTAACATCAGCATGATAGATAGGGACGGAGAGCTGCTCAAGGCACGGTTGAAGATAAGCAGCTTCAGGGAGGTCTGCCAAAGGTCCGTCCAATAGAAAACAATCCAAGATCTCATCCATCCCGGAATCTTTCTTGGATTTCAACAAATGAACCAAAGGGAAGTCCGCTTCCTCAAGAGCTTTTACCGCGTCCAGATAATTGGCCTCAGCAGTCTCCGGGTTGTAAGCCATGACCGCGGAAAGGGGGGTTCCGGCAACTCCATGCTCATGGCCAGCAGCCAAACCCTCTTGCATACCAAAATCCACAGCCCGGCCTAAAGCATGACCCAGAATGCCTTGGTACTCGGGGGACTTTAAACATTTAACCATAGCAAGCTCCACCCCATGCGTCAACAGCCATCTTCGTCCGGCCAAAGCAGTCAGGTAAGCAGGATAAAATTCCCCCTCCAAGCGACCGGATACGTCCATCACATGTGCCTCAAGATCGGCCACACGGTTGTACAACACCTGGGCCTGCGCTTCCTGCTGAGCTTCCATCTTCTCTTTAAAATCACGAAAAGCAGAATGAAGAGTAGAAACCTGCAAGGGTAAGAAGTTAAGTAAAAAAAACAAAAAAAACAAAACAACACCAAAGCAACAACGAGAGGAATAAAGTCATACCTCAGAAGCAAGTCCATCTCTCTCGGAGGTCAGGGCGGAAATTAAGTTCTTGGCTTCAGTACAAGCAGCCTGGGAATCATCAAGGGCAGACTTAAGGTACGTAGCGCGGGAATCAAGAAGGGAGATGTCAGTATCCTTCTGTGAAACAGCACTCTTAAGAGCCGACACCTCCGCGCTCAAGAACGATTTCTCCGCAGTCAAAATACTTCAACCTAGCAATCTCCACATCCTTCTCCCTAAGAAGCACACCCCGAGCATCATACTTAGCCCGAAGCTTCTCTTTAAGTTCCAGCTCATGTTCAGTGCGAGACCTCACCTCTGACCCAAGGTAAATCTGTCGCGCCGCCCCCAAATTGAACTCCTCAAACAATTGGTCATAATCCATATTTCGAAGTGTAGAGAAAAAGCCCAGGGGGGGCGACGCGATCCACCAACGTGCGATAAGAAAAGACGTCATCCAGCAGTGAATCATTGGTAATATTCCAGCGAGGAATATACCAACGTTTGTCATCTTCAGAATTTAGGGCGACCGTCTCATAGAACGAGTCAGCCGACTCTTCCGACGTCTCAGGCTGGGAGGACCCGCCCACGTCCGACGTAGGTACAGCAAGCGTCTTACCCCTGCTAGAAGTCACAGTATCAGCAGCAGTATACACAGGGGCATCCGCAACACGGGAACTGGCAAAAGAGAATGACATTAAGGAAAGTACAAGTACAGACAAAATAAAAGAGGGATAAGCATGCACATACCTCCGCACGGTAACCTGAGTGTGGACGTCCATCAGAGAAGAAGGCCCGAATAAAAGGGAACCTTCCGGAATAGTCCGTCTCAAGCTAGCAAGTGTCTTCCCACCAGTCCCAAAAGCAAGGCTGGGATGATCTACCCTCAACCTTTTAGCAGGAAGGGTATCACTCTGCTTCAACAACTTCTTCCTCTTAGCCTTTTCCGGCTGCTTCCGATCGGCATCTCCTTTCTCAACCACAGTCAAATCGCCTTCCGAATCCATTAAATCCAAGTAAGTACCCACTGGAATAATATTCTCTTCCGCAACAACATTTTCTTCCGTAAACGGAGTAGAAACCTCAGGACCAGTGCCAGAACCACTACCACCTTCTTGTTGTCCCACAACAGGAGCGTCCAAGGACACGAATCAATGTTTTATACTATCAAGCAGCTTCACCTGCTCTTCCCCATTCTGGACCTCCACCACCTGCACCTTCCGGGAGTCAGCAGTCCTGATATAGTCAAGCAAACCCATGTCTGCAAAATAAATACCAAAAGATTAAACCCTATAAAAAATATAATATAGAAAAATCCCCACCGAAAGGAAGTTTCACCCACCCGTTTTATCAGGTCTCTCAAAGGCCGGATAAGTGTTTTCATCAAATGGATAGTAGGGGCTCAAACCCACAAGAACTAAAAAACACTCCGGATACCGCCGGAAAGGAGCTTTGTTAGAAGAAAGGACCTGAACAGCCTGCTCTTGACGAGCGGTAAGATGAGGAGCCGGATCCTTCTCCAACACGCCTCCCATATACAAAGGGACGGAGATAGGGAATACCCTAGAATCAACCCAGAAAAAATTATCCGCCCAATTCTTAATAGAATCCGGGGGTTTCGAGAGACAAAAGGGAGCCGAGAAGGAACGTTTCGCAAAAGAAAACAATCCGTCACTATATATGCGTGTGTAGAACGCACAAAAAACAGCTACCGATGGGGCGAGATCAAGTACGCGCGTCAAGACCTCGAAATGAGATACACGAGCAGCACCGAAGGGGGATAGTTGAGAAATGTGTATACTGAAATATTTGAGAACGGCTACAAAAAACTTGGTAAGAGGAATCCTATAGCCACAATAATCAAATAACCTAGTGTAGACACCCACTTTACCCTCAGGAAATTGGGTGATGGTCATATCCCGCCCCGGGGCGGTAGGATGAACTTCATCAGGAATATAATAATTATTGCAAAAGCTTTCTACCATCTCTCGGGTCATAATGGAATGTTTATTAGCCATTTTGAAGAACAGACTAAGATAAGTGCTAACCTGAATCTCGAAAAACTGTAAGAACGAAGAAAACAACGCGCGGACGTGGAATAAGAAGTAAAAGCTCTAAGAAATTAACAATGGCGGTGGAAAGATTCTGAGAAGAGAAAAATAGTAAAAATAAATGTGGTATTTATACTTTGGGTATATTTACTCCTACCAATACTTGGATAACGCCACGTGTATACCACTTGCTTAATCGACGATAGAAAAGAGCATAGAAAATTGGTAAAAAGCTGTCAAAACTGTCACCAGTCAGAAGATGAAGGGACAGCAACGATCCACGTCATTAAAGCGTCACCAACTTTAAAAAAAATGAAGGAACGGCACGACATAAAGTAGATGATTCAAGAAGAAGCCGAAAGTCTAGCATTGATCACCGCACGCAGGACTTGATCCGCAGGCAATATCATACTAGACTGGGGGAACTTGATGACGTATACTACGTGTACCAGGCCTCTGGGCTTGGGCCACACTATTACTTAGACTTTTAGGCCCAACCTGTCAATAACGGGCTGTAGTAAAACCCAATCTCGCATGGGCCGCGACCCAAACCTAGCGATCTGTCCGCAGATCGCTTTATAAACGATCTGTCCGCGGCCGTTCACATGATTACCGCGGAACCTTGTCCGACAAGGGACCCACTCTGGCCACTATTAAAGCAACCAAAATACTAGAAAACCCTAGCACTAGACACCTATAAATAGGAGTCATAGTACACCCCAAAAAGGTACACAGTTATTCTTAATTCTCTCTGACATATACTCTGACAATATGAATACTTACTCTCACGCCGGAGTCTAATCGTGGGGTCCGTCCCCATGGTAAGGCTAATGGTTTATTCTCAATTGTGCAGAAAATCATCACTTCTCTTGCTCTAGTACAAGATTTAACATTCAAGTCATTTGGAGGTCCGACCCGACAAAGGACTTCAGTACCTTACCATACCCGACACGAATTTTGTACTAACACACGTGCTACGTATTTTACTCGTTATTCTTTTATATAGTGTTCAATTAGAATTATTCTTGACCCACAACTGTTCCATAAAAGTATATTGAAAACAAAATTTGTAAAAGTAGAAAACGTCTTATAATATGTCACGACACCAAATTTGATCCCAAGAGACACATGTATAATACAACCTTTTTATTGCACTCAAATAACGCTTAATACAACACACAATTTCGTCCTAAGAAAACACTTTTTAAGACGCATGAACACGTCTCAATACATGATAGAAGGTTAATATTTCTTAAAACACTTTAAAGCGTCTTATTAACTTGTTTACTAGGACATGAATTGCGTCGTATTAAAGGCTTTATGGGACTATTTTTTATGTTTCATAACTTATTAGGATGCTTATAAGTGTCTTAATAAATTTTACACTTTATACAACGCCTTTATATGTGACACTTTTATCATTGGTCCTATTATGCTAAAGGTCCTTTAAAGTAACTTTATAGGACACTATCCGGTGTCCTATAAAGCCTAATTTGTTGTAGTGCGGTGTGTGAAAACTCAAAAACAACATGATGCGTTATATAGAAAGCAATATTTTTTGGTACATAGTCTGTTGCATATACAATTGATTTTCACTTGAGATATAGTAGCATGGTCGAATGTTGAAAAATATTGATTCTGTCAGATAAGTTATCTTTTTCATTCTAGAAGTATGTGATATGGGTCAAGCAGATGGGATCTCAATGTCTTTACCATGTTCAACTCGTTTTGAAGTATCTCTTTCGTTGTGTTTACAAGAACAATACAAGTTTTGAACTCTCTCTTTCGTTGTGTTTACATGAATGAAAAACACTTGATCGACTACAAGAACAGTAGAAGCTCTGCCAACATTCACTCATTTCATTGACAATTAGTTGAAACTCAGGTTCATCTAATTAGTACGTTTACTACCAAATTAAACTAACATATTCTTGCCAGAAACTAAATATACATGTCTTTTGGTGCTCAACATGTTTCTACTATGTGTTATTCTGTATATTAAAAGTAAGGTTAAATTTAAAAGCTACTGTTTTAATTGATACTTAATTTGTACACGGGTGTTACTATTGGTACCCGTGGCCTGAATAGTATCAAAAAGTAGTAAAAATTCCTTTTATACCTTCATTTTTACAGTACAATGCAGTTTTATATCAGGTTCAGGTTCTGTTCCGGATTTTTTTACAGTTTGATACTTTTGACTTGTTAAACTTTATATTTTTCGTTCCGCACTTTGCGTTTAACTGTTTTATAATATAAACAAAAATAAAAAAAATAAAAAATACAAACCGCTTTTTAAAGGTACCAATAACCGACCCCTTTTATACACGTGTAACAGCATGAACATAAGGCCATGACTGATGAGACCCTACCCACTGAACATAAAGCCGCCCACATGAGAATTGTGGTATATATCATAGATCCGTACAACCCTCAAAATAGAATGTGAATATATACGTGTGCGACAAACGTAGCGGTTACATTTTATGGCAAAATATTTTGGAATATAATACAGAATTGTTCCAATTTGATACCTCAAAGTTTATATTAACTATAAAAATCATTAAATATTCAAAATTGTTCTAATTTGATACCTCAAAGTATCTATTTATGCATTAATATATTGTACATTAATTCTAAACACTCACCTCCTGAATTTAACTACTTCAACCAACTGTATGTACAACCCGTTAATGCACAACTAAACATAGAAAATAACCACAAAATAATAACCAAGTTTGAAAAGTGTTTCGTTCAGGTCACTCTAACATGAAAATTATACAAAAATGAAACAGTCTAGAAACTTTGATGGTTTTAGTGATTGATATAAAGTTTGAGGTACCAAATTGGAACAGATCTCAAACATGGTTACTATTTAATGATTTTCACCCTACTTTTTTGGGTGATACTATTGGTACCTCTGACCCGCTAGAAAGTATAAAAAGGTACAAATCATGTTTTTTTTCCTCTCATTTTACAGTGCAATGCAGTTTTTTATCAGTTTCTGTTCCGTATTTTTTGAAAGTTTAATACTTTTGACTTGCTAAACTTTATATTTAACATTCCGCACTTTTCGTTTCACAATTTAATAATATAACTAAAATTATAAAAATTATAAAGAAATAAAGAAAAATAAAAAACGCAAAACATAGGTACTTATAACCTACTCCTACTTTTTTATTTGGGCATGTTTTACATATAATATATGTAGCACAAATCAGTAGATTAATATTAACGGATTTACCAATTATATTATGAACCAACTAATTATAAGTTCGTGAATCAAATTTATTTTAAAATTTTAGTTAAGTGGACGAATATGTGTTTAAAATTATAGATTATACGTAAAAAAAATCATTATGTATTAATATCGATTTATATTTTGTAAATGATTTTTAATTTGTTGGATGAAAGATTCATCTTTGTTTAAGTGACGTGTATGTTAAGGTTTATGTTGTTTAAATTTAACTATTCATATAATGTAGTACACGA
The DNA here is from genome assembly GCA_026074375.1 of Tanacetum coccineum. Lineage (NCBI taxonomy): Eukaryota > Viridiplantae > Streptophyta > Magnoliopsida > Asterales > Asteraceae > Tanacetum > Tanacetum coccineum. The sequence continues at coordinate 19,882 of BQNB010109628.1, forward strand.
TATGTGAGTTTAATAACACATGATGAACATTGATGAAGTTAAAATATACAGTTTTTTTTAAATGTTTTTTTAGATATCTTTATCTAAACTTTAAATAAGAATTACATTAGTTGTTGTTATGAGTACAATCGCGTATATTTATTTTCATATCACAGTATTTCGTGCTTACCTTTGATATTTATATTCATGTTAATAATAATTGATGTTGGAAGGAGTTTTTTACGTGATGTGGTGGTACATGTGGTCGTTCCGTAACAAAATGATTTTTGAAGCTAAGATCCCAGCGAAGGTGGTGTTTTTTAATGATATAGTGTCTAAGTCTTATTATTGGTGTCGATATAGATGTAAAGCATCGTTTAGTTTGAACGATTGGCTTAAAAACTCATGTCTTATTTCTCTGTAACTTGCTAGCTTCTTGCTAGTGTCTTTTTAATAAAATAGCCGTTCAAAAAAAAATGTACGCATGTGAAAAACTTATAAATAGAATACAGAACGCATCTAGTAAAAATAATTTTTTTTCGGGATATTCATACTTAAACTCATAAAGATGAAAAACATATGATATGTACGTATACATACAATATCGTGTACTTATTTAGAAACACAATAATTCATGCTATCATTTTGAAATAATCTTATGCATACATATTTTGTATTTTTAAAACAACATATATGTTGTATTTTTAAAACAAAGTATAAAGCGTTATTTGTTTATTTTTTGTGGTTATTAAAAAACATGATAATATATAAATTTACACTTAACTGGCATATAACTTATTTAAAACTCAATCACTAAAGTTTTATTCATTATCTCCTCTCTCTTTTTTAAGTTTTTGTTTTCACAAATTTGGCACATACATTTTTAGGTGTTTTTTTTCCACCAAAATTTTTAATTTTGACCAACTTAGATTCAGTTTTGACTTTCTTAATCAATCAGATCGTACAATTTTGCGTACGTGTCAAAATCAAGCGACCTGATTAATCCAATATTTTTTTATAAGAATGTTTTGCCAAGAAAACTCTTATGCATACATATTTTGTATTTTTAAAACAACATATATGTTGTATTTTTAAAACAAAGTATAAAGCGTTATTTGTTTATTTTTTGAGGTTATTAAAAAACATGATAATATATAAATTTACACTTAACTGCATATTATTTATTTAAAACTCAATCACTAAAGTTTTATTCATTATCTCCTCTCTCTTTTTTAAGTTTTTGTTTTCACAAATTTGGCACATACATTTTTAGGTGTTTTTTTTCCACCAAAATTTTTAATTTTGACCAACTTAGATTCAGTTTTGACTTTCTTAATCAATCAGATCGTACGATTTTGCGTACGTGTCAAAATCAAGCGACCTGATTAATCCAATATTTTTTTTATAAGAATGTTTTGCCAAGACAACTCTGAAATCATGTAATTCTTTTTTTTGGTAAAAGGTTTCCCCGTTAAATTTATTACATCAAAACCAATTCAGTACAATAGATGTGGGTGAATCTCACATCTCAGCCCGTTATGTTGGCAACCAACTCCCTAAGAGAAGGTACAATTATAACAAGACTACAAATGACTCAATACCAACAAGTAATTTATTTCTTCATTCGACCTCGAACCTTGATATCCAAATTATCGCACATAGATTGAATATTGTCATGAATGTCATGGCCTTCATACATATCATCATCGTATGGATCGTAATCATCATTCACATATGTTTCCCTCCATTGTTCTAACAAGCTCTTAGTACCACATCTAACCCTTGATGGTTTTGAAGCCAGATAACTTGTCATTTCATTATTAACAAATTCAGTTTCATCCTTACTATCCTGGTCACCCGAATGATTAACCTTTTTCTGAGGTTCATTGTCATCATCCACAAGCACACATTCCCTATCCAGCATTTGTATCTCAAACATATTAATCTTTTCTACTAGTGGGGTAAAGTTTTGCCCTTCCTCTTCCACACCAGATATAAAACCCTTATTACCCGTTTCAACTTCCTCACTAACCGAATTTTCAACATTTAAAGCCTCAAAGAGGGAGAAAGAGTCGTTACCTGATGTCGAAACATTCTTCTTACCAACAGAAGGAGTCGTCTTTTGGTTAGCCCCATCAGTCGATTGTTTTGCTTTAGGGCGATACTGAGGTTCTAGTTTCACCGAGACCGGTTTGAAGTTTTTGTTGCCTTCATTATTACCACCTGATTTCTTCCTTTTTACTTTAACGTAACCTTCTTCATCTGCCCCGGATGATCCACCCTTACCTTTATCCATCTTATTCACTACTCATTTAGGAGCTTTTGGACAATCATCAAGTGAGTGACCAAATATTAAGCGCATACTATAACGAGGAGGTTTCACTCATATTCCACACAAATGGTTTCTTTTGTATATATCCAGTTCCTTCAGGGTTTGGCACAACCATGATCAAATTATCACTAAAATCATTACAAGCATCAATTTCAATCAAAATTCTTGCATAGCTGCTCTTCCCCCATGATTCCAAACACATATAGTTCGTATATGAGTCTAACATCACTAGGGTACCAATTTTCGTGACGATCAAGCATAAACCATCCGATGTATAAACAACCATCCGATATTATATAAAAGATTAAACTCAATCTACTAACAAATTCTTTATTTACCTTTCAACTATTTTAATTGATGTCAATTTTATAACACCTCTAAATAAAAAATATATATTATTTTACTTATTTGTACAAAGTAATAACAAACAAAAAATTTCACAGTATATTTGCAAACAGGAGTGGTCTCAGATTCGAGTCTCACCATGGACCTTCAAGGCCGAAAATAAATAGAAGCAGGAGTG
>BQNB010109629.1:0-22715 GCA_026074375.1 Tanacetum coccineum
AAGTCATCTGTGACAACTAGGCAGGACATCTTTTTCATAATACTCTTTACAAAAGTTAGACTAAATAAATCCATGTGCAACATTTGTAAAGGTTGGCTGATTAAGCTTACAGTCTTGGTCTTACAAGAAGCTTTGTGTTTCTTTCCTTTCTGACAAGCAACACATGTGTGATTATTTTCAAAAATTTTTGAAGGTAAACCTCTTACAAGATTTCCCCTTACCAGTTTGTTCATAGTTTTGAAATTTATATGCCCAAGCCTCCTATGCCAAAGATTAGATTCATCTAATGTAGCCTTTGCAAAGAGACAAGTTAGACCTCCTGAAGGAGCAACATTCTTTAAGTCAACACTGTACATGTTGTTCTTTCTGGGAACTCTAAGCAAGACTTGACTTTCATCAAGTAGCTTAAAGTCAGGAGACAAAACAACACATTCAGTGTCTGTAAAAAGAACACTGTTCTTCTTGTCACACATTTGTGAGACACTAAAAAGGTTAAACTTAAGCTCTTTAACAAAGTACACATCTTCAAAATCCAATTTACCTGTACTGATTTTACCTTTACCAGTGATTTTACCTCCTTTGGGGTCTCCTCCAAAGGCAACATATCCACCATCAATTTCTTCATAATCAGAAAGATAGGACATGTTTCCAGTCATGTGCCTAGAGCATCCACTGTCAATAACTCCTTTCTCCTGCAACTCAAGCTGTGGATTGCCCTGCACATAAAGTAAGAAAATCAGGCTCTCTTAGGGACCCAAGCCATTACAGACTTGGATCTGCCTTGTACATCAACATAGTCAAATCTTTTAAGATATGTTGATGCACTGTTGTGTTTGAAGACATGGTCTATCACTTTTTGATCTGGTCTTCGAACCTAACATGCTGAAGCCTTAACAGTATTAACCTTATTTCCCTTATCATCACTTACTACTGCTCTTGGCCCAACAATAGTAATATTTCCCCTTACAATATTAACTTTTTCATTGAAATTACTGTTCTTATTTGTTGTAAACTTGTTAAAGGGCCTTATAATATGTGAATGTTCTTTATTAAAAACATTTGATGATGGCCTTGCATAATTCACTGTTGGTCTTGGGTAAGCAGTATTAATTTGTCTGGCAGTATTAATAGATACTGCTGCTTTTGAAGAGTTTTGCCTAGCAGTATTAAGTGTTTTAAGGCTAGATTTCATTAAGACTGCTTTTGGAACAAAATTTCTTTTTGGATGAGGGTGAGACATTCTTTGAGAATTTTGGTGATTCTCCCTTCTAGCATTGTTCTATATAGGTTTTTCTACCATTTTCTTTTCATAGAAATCACAATCTTTGATCAAATGGTTAAAACTAACACATACATAGCAAGCTTTATTTTTAAACTCAAAATTACTTCCTAATTTCTGAGTCATCAAATTATTCTAGTTTCTCCTGTTACCTCTAGGACTTTGACTATTTTTCCTAGGGTATTTAGCTTGCTTATTGTTCTCTACCTTCTTAACAGACTCCCTAGGTGATTTCACATGCTCATTAAATTTAACAAATTCTACTTTAGCAGTACTATGTTTTCTCTGTCTAGACTTAGACTCAGTCTCATTCTCATTTTCACTGTCAGATATCCAATCTTCAATAAGTGGTTCACTAACAGACTTAGGTTTTGACTCACTAGTCTTAACTTCACTAGTTGCAACTGCAGGTACACTAGTTACTGACTCACTAAAAACATATTCATCCTTATCAGCAAGTACCAAATCAGGTTTAGGGGGCATGAAGTTCCCAGTATAGGGAGGTGGAACTGCATGATACCCTTCACCTGTTTTGTACTTATCATTCACCTGACTATCAAACACTTGACTATCAAACACTTGACTATCATACCCCACACCAGTCTTGAACTTATCACTTACTTGACTATCTAACAGTTTGCTTAGATTCTTAGATGAATTTTCAAACTTTTCTAAGGTAAGTTTTAAATCATCTCTTTCTTTTTCAGCCTTTTCAAATTTCTTTCTAAGCTCTGTTAGTGCATTATCTCTCAACATAATATCAAAATTTAAAATCTTTATGTCCTCTTCAAAAATAGCCTCATTCATTTTATACACATCTAGTCTAGCCTCTACAGATTCTAGATTTGCTTTATAAGCTCATACATTTAATTGAGACTTATTAAAATCTTTTGTCAGATTATCATAATGTTCTCTAAGAGTTTCATAAGATTTTAAACATGCTTTAGAACAAGTTGATACCTCAGAATCTGAGCTTGAAGAACTTGAAGAACCCTGGTTATTCCAATCATACCCAAATCCATCTTGAGCCACCAAAGCTTTTGCATCTGTTGTTTCCACTGTCACATTCCTCCTTACAGGTTCTTTGTTCCTGTTCTCCCTTGGAGCCCTGCATTCCCTTACAAAGTGGCCCATTTTATGACAGTTATAACATTCTACTTTTGTTTTGTCAAACCCAATGGTCTCAGAGCCATTGGCACCAACCTTCCTTCCAGTCTTCTTTAGGAATCTTCTGGCTCTCATGGTTAACATAGCCATCTGCCACTTTAGATCCATCTCTTCTAAATCATCAGCATCAATATGTTGTAAGTCCTCATTATCTAATTGTGGACTGTTGGATTGATTTGCAAAGAAAGAATAGATCACAGCATCACTCAGACTATCAGTATTGGCAGAGTTAGAACCATGAGCTTGATTGGTACTGCCAGAGCTGTTAGAAGACACAAAAGCCACATTTTGTGAGTTTTGTCTTGAGCTTGATGACCCTTTAACTTTAGTTTCATAGATTTTCAGATTGTTGTATAGGTCATCCATGCTTAAAGTTTCTAAATTAGGTTTGTTCCTCCAGATCAAGGTATGAGTTTTTCATTCTGATGGGAGACTTCTTAATAACTTCAGATTCATATCTTTTTGAGAAATAGTTTCACCCAGAATCTCTAGCTGACTGATAAGCTTTTGAAGCCTATCATAGGTTTGATCAAGTCCTTCTGAGCTTGATCCATTAAAATTCTCATACTGTTGCTTTAGAAGTGTCTTCTGAGTTTTCTTTGCCTCCTTATTACCTCCAAACCTCTTCTCAATTGCCTCTATTAGTGACTTGGCATCTTTGTAGGAGTTGAACTTTAGTTGATGTTCATTTGGAAGAGCCATCAAAAATGTACCTTTTGCCTTTAACTCATTCTTTCTTACTAACTTCTCTTCTGCAGTTGTAGGAGGATATGTTTGCTCAACACCATCAACAGTTCTCTTTGGTGGAGGTGAGTCACCATTTACTATTACTTCCGAAAGAGTATAATCCGTCATTAGGAAGTATTATTCAATACTCATCTTCCAAAGCTCAAATTTGCCTGGATTGAGCACTAGAAGTTTTACAGCAGCAACCATTTGTGCAGATACTGACTCTATGTTTTCACAAATAAATAAATCTGGTATGTGTAGATTGTTTCTTCTTATTCAAAGTTTCTCAACAAGCTCTGATACCACTTGTTGATCCCACTTGAATAGATCTTGCTTAGCTTGTAAAAGCTTAGTTGTATTGAATAAATCCAAGACAACTATGGTAGGAACTTTGATTGAATATATCAAAGACTATGCGGAATCTAGTATATGATACTAAGAAGAATAATCAATAAAACAGTGACAAACAAGATTGTATAATACCAAACTTTAAGCCTCAATATATTAATATGAACACTCTTGATAGTGTTAGGGTTATACAAAACCTTGAAGCTATATATGACTGTATATAAAAATGAGATATATGAACTACATGCCCTAGGGTCTCCTTTTATACACCAAGAAACCCTAATGGGCTTACAACGCATTTTCTACACATACATATCTTTTCCTAAAATATCTCATACATATCACTTTAGCAGTACTAAAATAGTCTAACAGTACTAACTAAGTCTAACAACATGAACTCTTCTAGCAGTAGTAACAGTTGTACTGGCAGTACTAATATTACTCTAACAGTAGTAATGACTTAGAACATTTTCTTCGATCATGAGCAGCAGCAGTAACCACAACTAGCAGTTGTAACTTGAACCAGCAGTAGTAACAGTTAAGAATCCTTTTATTCCCAACATTTACTAATGGTTTATGTAAGCTTAGTTGGACTAGCAGGTGACCCTAGGATCAACAAGTACGTTCTCGTTCTGTTGGTAAGGACTCGGACAGTGGACTACTAGTGTATAAGATGCCGTTAAGCAGTAAATGGGTAAAGTCTCCATGAGCTAGGGTTTTGTAAGAGCACCATTACGAATCTCCTAAGATAGATTATAATCAAAAAATGCTTGCTTTATGCGGATACGTCTAATTATGACAGAATTAGCGTGTCTAGGTCTTAGGAAGAAGTACCGCCTAAGTCTAGGAATGATATGCCCTTTGAGATAAGTCAATCATTGCACTAATAAACAAACCTGCGTTTTATCGGATTATTCATGGTTGATACGTTTTCCTTACATTAGTGTTTGACCACTCCTCTTTCGTTTGTTCATCTTCTTGTTTGTGTTTATTGCTTTACTTCTCATCAAAACCTTAGGTTAGTTACCCAAAACTGTGCTAGTCTCTCAGGTTGAAACCCCCCTTATCATTAGTTTAGGTTTAACTTAGGTTTAACATAAATTAGATTAATTTAGTACTAACTTAGATAACTAAAATACCGATAGAACTAGGAATTAACGCTCTCGCTCTTAGTGATCGACACCCTACTTACCACGAAACTCCATCTGACCGGGTACACTGCCCGTTAAAGTGTTGTTTTTAGGTATAGTCGGCATAAAATAAATAGTAAAACTTGATACATAAAATACCTACTCACAACGACACATCACTGGTACATCATGTTATATAGCTTTATCTTTAAATCTATTGCTGAGAGATCATCAGTGGTTGTTGGTGATGGTGTAGTGAAAAGATTGATTTGATTATTCTTCATAACTTCGAGCATAGTATTGTTAAGACGAGGCTTAACAAAATTGGCAACGGCTTTTAGCACATGTGTAGGCAGTTATTTTTTCATTTTAGTTAGGACCTTTTCTTGGACCGACTCTTCTATAGTTTCAGGAACATTGATTGTTGAGATAGCTTTCAGCTTTTGATCGTATTCTTTGAACTTCTTTTCAACTATTTTCTTGAAGTTTAGCTTTGTGTGCCTAGCCTTTGTCATGAGCTTCTTTGTTTTTGCTTGAATTGAACTCTTATGGGGATTTGTGACCAGGTTATGTGTGGTAGTTACTGGTGGAGATGATACTTGATGATCAACAGTGTCCTCAAATAGTTCTTGCGAAACAAATTCAGTTGCTTGAACATCTACATTTGTACCTAATGGTACTTCAGATGCACCTGATAAGAAGCTTGTTACCTCAAGATTTCCCTCTGGGTTAGCCACCACAAAGGTTGTCTGTGTCTCAGTATACACTGGTCCACGCAATAAATCTGTCAATTCGTTCTCAGGTTGATCATTTAGGAGCATTGTGTAATCCTCCATAGATGAGCATGTAACAATAGGACTGAAGGGTGTAAACTTGTGTAGTTCCTTTGACTTGTCATACATGAATACCCCAAATCCTACTGCATCATCATCTTCTTTATCAGACTCATCATCAGATATGTCCATATCAAAATTTTCAGCATCATCTTTATCACTTGACCATGAAGAGCTAGCTGTTGAATCACTATTAGTATCTGAGAAGTATTTAAACTCTCTATATTTAGTAGCACTAGACCTTTCTTCTTTGCTTGCTTGTATTTCTTGTCTTATATTCTCAAGTCTGCTTTCCTTAGATCCTTTTCGTAAGTCAATAAGTGATTGAACTGCTAGACATTTGGTTGCAACACCTTTGAGTTTCTTTCCTTTTTCAGCAGCAAAGGCTTTTTCAACTTTTTTATTCACTTCTTTTTCAATGACCAGCTGTGTCATGATGCCTTGTTATTGACGTCTCTATTCCTCAGTGCTAGCTGATTTTGCAAGCAAGATTGCTTCATCTTCAGTTTTAAGGAGATTGTCAGCATAAGTGATCGTTCTTTTTCTCCTATGAACAACATCTTTCTTAGGATTGCTCAAGACATTTACTTCTTGGTTACCTAAACGCATATAACCTTTACCTCTTCCTCTTTTAATTTTAAAACCTTATTAGTTCAAATATTACGATATTTAATCTATACAATCTCTTTATGTTTTAGTGATGACAAACATGTAACTTGGAACACATAACGTAAAGTGCGCAAGTTACTCGTAATCACAAATCATCAATGCATTCATACATCAACATCTCTCGACGTCTCAAGTCTGATTCAACATAGATATAAGTTTGCATCCGATGCAAATCACTTAAGGTATGTACATTCAAATCATTAAACTTGATTAGTGATCAATGATATACCTTTTTGTCTTAAACTTTACATTTTTACAAATGTAATAAAACCTTTTTATAAAAATAAAATATACAAAATATTTTTATAAATAAAGAAATTATTAATTACTTATAAATATTTAAATATGGTTCCCCCCCTAAAAGGTCCCAACTACACCAGATAAACATTTCCCCATTAAAAGACAAAAAAGGGAGCGTCTACCTAGGATTACCCCCTGATAGGTAGAACGGCCCCTATATATATAGGACCGTGGGACCGTCTACAGGAGAAACACTCATCTCTCTTGCCTATAAATACTGCATTATTCCCATCTATTTTGCTAACCTTTTGCACAAAGTTTTTTTGTTCTAAATCTATCTCAACATCTCTCTAAACCTTTGATCATTTAACTTGTTTAATCTTTTTTAAATGTGATACAATCTTCTATCCATTCTTTCTTTCCTCAAGTGCAAGAGAAGAACTTTCGTCATCGTCAAGATACGAAGTTATGTAGTCTAGTTAGTCCATTTGTAACATTTGTTACATATAGATCGAGTCCACGTTTTCCAATCTTTAGTAGTAGTTAGATTCGGCTAATGTGTTTGTACGAAACATAATTGCAAGATCCGGTTAGTATTTTAGTCCTTAAAATACAAGTGTGAGTGGTAGATTGGTTCTAGCTAAGATTAGGACTCGACATCTAGCTTAGTGTCGGAAAATAATGTAAGTGGCGCAGTTTATGTGTTTAGGCCTTAAAACACAAGGTTTGTTATGTTGGGCCATAAAACATAATGGGTTTGGTTGTACCCGAAGAAGAAATTGACATCTAGCTTAGTGTCAGAAAATAATGTAAGAAACTTGTAAGGTTTTATCCGTCGGAAAGGGAGCTTGTTCACTAGTGAAGTAACTCTCGAGTTGGATACTCGGGGAGTGGAGTAGGGCGAAGAGGAGCTTCATGACCGAACCACTATAAATCATCGTGTTTGGTTTGCATTTCCTTTTACTTATCTCTTTACGCTTATATTTGCATGTATCGCTTTATATTTACATATGCATTATATAGATGATTGTGTAACTTGTTGTTTATATTGTTGTGATTATGTTTGCATTGTAGATATTGTGTTTTTGGTTATGTCATTGGATATGCTTTACTACCATATGTTTAGTTATTGTAGAACTTGTAACGACCCACTCCGGAAAGGAGGCCGAAACGTCATAATCATGGTGTCATATCAAAGCATAATAAAGGCATAAAGTCATAAATGATAACATAGGACAAGGTGGAAAGCCGGAATCAAACATCGGCTCCCAATTATGAGATCAACATGAATAACGTAAAAGAAGTCTAAAGGACGAAACATGTGTCCAAGATAGTATAGCACATCAAAATGTCTGCGATAAAAAGAAAGGAAGCTAAATGGGTCACTTCCTAAGCACACACTCTCTCAAGCCCAATCTCCCTCTAGATACCTGCCGTATAAGAAAGAGAAAGAAATACGGCTGAGCATAACGCTCAGTGAACGGATATAATAACAATGTAATTAATAAGTATGAATCCTGGATAGTAAATACAAAGTAGCGGAAAGATCAAAAGTGTCATGAGGAAACCTGGAGAATGCGTCATGAAGAATAGGAAATAAACATGTAAAGCATGGTAATACGAAGTAAAGATGTCATGAAATATCATGGATAGTATAAACATAAATAATAAGGAATGCCCACGAGCTCATATAATCATACATGTCATAATAATAATGTCGTGAATACATGCATATAATAGAGGGGCTGCCTCAACATGTAATAGAGGGGTGACCTCTTATAATAATATGGGTGGAGGGATCAGCTCCAATGTGATGGGATGTAGAGCACACACCAACCAATCACCATGAACGTGTAAACATGTAAACTAGGATGCACCCATACGCCCCTGAATAATAATGGCCAAACATGAAATATAATCTGGTAACATGAAAAGGGACGCCGCGTGAAATCACTCTCAACGCGAAAGAGTCGTGACACAGGTGCCTCATGTGTCACGGTCATGGTACCTCCATGACTAGGTGGTAAGTCATGTAAATCATGGTCATGCGTATATATAGCTCGGGCAATAGAATAAGTCTTGAAATCAAACATGTAAAGGATCATGGCAAAAGACATAAAAATGGGGAAGCATAGCAGTTCTGGGGATGAATCATGAAAAGAAAGAATGTCCTTACTGAAAGGACGGAATATCCGTACCTTATGTCCAGCAGTAACGGAAAGAGATGGATAAGAAGATGGAAGCTACTCCTGCTTAATGCGATCTACATGTTAAAGGACATATATAAGTTACTTGTTCATGATTAAGGTTACTTTCCATTTTGCACTTGTTCTGATTTTAGGGTTTTTGCAGAACTAGTCTTAACACTCTTCATATTGTGACAGTATTGATCGGGTAATTGATATAAAAGTATATAGTTGTTAAACGGAAACGTATTCACCTTCCCCCTCTACGTATTCCACAATTGGTATCAGAGCCACATCGCTCTAATTTTCACAATATGAAAGGGGATTGAATTGTTGTTTATGTAAAGTGTTAAGACTAGTTCTACAATAACTCTTCATGTTTATGTAAAGTGTTTTAACATGTGATCTTATGACAATATTTTCCATCATCGATCAAATTACACATGAAAGGGGATTAAATATGAAAAGTGTTTCATTGCTTGATTCGTACTAATTTTGTTGTTAGATATACTTCGTATAATAGATTGAAGGAAAATCTTCTCAAAAGAGTTTGGAAATGTCAATATATGTTTTTTGAAGTCGTAAGAGTTATGTTAAGTCACCAAATGATTTTGTACCAAAAACATGTTTTTGAGTACTGGTGGAGGTCCCTTAAATGTCTCGGACGGTCCCTAATATATATGGGATCGTCTGTCTGTTTCGTCAGAATTTGGCAAACTTCGAATATTCATATAAAATCAACCGTAAGTCATGCCACCCGCCATTTTAAAGGTAATTGAGTCTGCTTTCATTTAAAAATACTTCCAAAACATATTTCCAAACTTAAGTAAGCCAGAAATGCAAAATACTACATAGTGTTCAAAACGTTGAGTTTCGTTTTAACGTAAAACTTGTATTTTACCTTTTCCTTCGAGTCAGGCATTTCTAATCGGTGTTTTTTTTAAATGGTGTACTTATCTTTTCAAAATATTGATATTGATTAATTTTTTAAATAGGGAGGAAACTATTTTATTTTCAAATAAAATCAAGCTAGGTATACATTGTTGTATCTAATACACAAAACGATGACGGATATTTTTATGTGTTATGCTAAATGATTATGTGTGTTTTCTTGTGTCTCAATATTGTTAATAGATATTATTTGTTTGTGCATTGCATATAGGCATGGATCGCTATATTTACAAATGTTACATAAACATCTTGTAAATCATTTTGAGTGTAGTAACCTACTTAGGACTGAGAATTCAATAGTTTGTCAAGTATGATGGAAAATATTGTCATAAGATCACATGTTAAAACCCGTCACCAAAATATTTCCAACACGTTAACTCTCTTCCAACAAGATGTCTAAATCTTTTCATCGTCTTGCCTTGTTTGACCTTGGGTTGGTTAAACAAAAGAAAAGATCGTATGAATACGTTAGTATTTAAGTAAAAGAAAATATATTTTTAAACTTTGCTTGTGCTTGCATTGTTCTAACACACACATAATTATATTCTTTTTATAAACTTATAGTATTTTACAAAGGAGATGTGATGTATAAAAATGGTTAGGAAAATCATTTATATACTCATAAAATGTCAAAAACTATGCATATTATACATAACAACAAATAGTTTTTCACACAAGCAAAATAGATGACAATCTTTAAGTAAGAAATTAACTTGTCATTATTCATCAACCTCGCACTTACAACTAATCTTGGGTTTAATGGAACACACTATGAAAATCTTTATTTGTTTTCTTTTAAAAGAGTGTTCGTGAGGGTCAAGAAAAATTTCAAATATATATCGACTCATTATTTAAACTATGATTGATATTATTATCAAATCTAACTGACAAGTTTTCGTGTATGGACATGAAATCAGATTCTTATTTGTCTAGTTTTGAGATTATATTAAAATGTAACAAGAGATATTATCTTGAACCTACATACTTAATCACACTCGATTGATATGAAAATAGCGACATCTTCTTTAAAGACGAAAAGAATATGTATCGCATCATAACTTACACTTGTGTAAATGATGTCATATCGAGTCTACTTGTCCAATAGTTGTGTTCTAATTTTTTTAACTAATATATGCATAAAATACACAATGAAGTAGGATTGACGACTTAAATGTTTTGTCCAATAAATTCAAGTAATTGTAGGGTATTGATGCGATTATTAAGACATATACACAAGAGTTCAATTTATCAAAGTGCAATCGATAGCCGATGTTCAGTTATTTTGCTGCGTTCATATGTGTGAATCTATGGGCACTATCACTTGAAACGTAGGCGGGGACTAAATGTTTGTCCAATAAATTCAAGTAATTTACCTTGCAATGCACTTGGTAAAGTCGTCATCTCTGAAAAGCCAAACATGAGCAAATGCACAACATATGTAACTTTGCTCAAACAATTCAAAAGCACGACTCAAAACTCAAATTCTCTTCTCGTCAAAACTCTTTCTTACTTTACTAAATAAGCATAATATTTCTTTTTCACCATGTTAGTGTACATATTATGATATTTAATCTATACATTCTCTTTATGTTTTGGTGATGACAAACATGTAACTTATAACACACAACGTAAAGTGTTCAAGTTACTCGTAATCATAAATCATCAATGCATTCATACGTCAACATCTCTCGACGTCTCAAGTCCGCTTCAACAACAAATATAACTTTGCACGCGACACTAAAGGTATGAACAAACAAACTTTAAATTTGTTGGATAAGTAAAGAAATAATTTTTGTCCTAAACTTTACACTTCTATAAATGTAACAAAACCTTTTTACAAAAATAATTAGATAAAATATTTTTGTAATTATAAGAAATGTTTTCATTAAAATATATATATTTATTATCAGATTTTTCCCTCCAAGATCAGAAAAACCTACCCCAGAAAACATTTCACCACAAAAGGACAAAATCAGAAGCGTCTATAAGTGGGCGGCCCCCTGATTGATAAAGGGGTCGGCTGTGAAAAGATAAGGGGGCCGGAAAAGATAAGAGGGCTGACAAAGATAAGGGGACCGGCAAAGATAAGGGGGCCAACCATGTGCTTTTGCTCCCAGTCTTGTCTTATAAATAGTGAACTGCCCCACGAATTTTTAACACCTCTTTGCACAGATTTTTCTCAAATCCAAAACCTTCTTCTAAACTCTTTTCTTTAATCATTTAACTTCTTTAATCTTGTTTAAATGTGATCTAATATTTCTTTCCTCAAGTGCAAGAGAAGAACTCTCGTTATCATCAAGATACAAAGTTATGTAGTTTAGTTAGTGCATTCGTGACACGTGTTACATTCACGATGCATAGATTGAGTCCATGTCTTCTAAACTTGTGTATTAGTTAGATCGGGTAGATCGTGTAAGTATTTGGGTGAGAAAATACTTGTGTGAGCGGTTAGTATTTTAGGCCTCAAAATACAAGTGTGAGTGGTAGATCGGTTGTAGCTAAGATTTAAACTCGATATTTGGCTTAGTGTCAGAAATTGGTGTAAGCTATGTGTGTACGATTTTCTCCGCCTAAAGGGAGCTTGTTGACTAGTGAAGTAACTCTCGAGTTGGGTACTCGGGAAGTGGAGTAGGGCGAAGAGGAGCTTCGTGACCGAACCACTATACATCACCGTGTCCAGTTTGCTCTTTCTTTTACCTTTCGCTTTACATCTTTATTTACCTTATCGTCTTACATTTATATTTGCATTATATCTATATGTGTGTGGATTGTTGCTTATATTGTTTTGATTATGATTGTGTCATGGATAAAAGTTAATATTATGATTGCGTTTATATTGTTATGACATGCTCTAGTGGATATAGATGTATTATTCACACTTCTCATATTACGTCTAACTTGATCGATTATTTGATACAAAAAGATTTAAGATTTTAAAGGGAAAGGTATTCACCCCCTCTACGGTTTCTACAATTGGTATCAGAGCCACATCGCTCTAATTTTCAAAACAAATGGTTTTAAAAATTGAGTACGATCCATATATCAAATTACACATGAAGGTGGATTAAATATGAAAAGTGTTTTGTTGCTTGAATTGTATTAGTTTTGTTGTTAAATACACTTAGTATACTAGCTTGGAGTAAAAATGATGCTTTAAATAAGGGTTATATGTTTCGTATCAAGTTTAGTAAGTCTTACGTCTTTCCGCCAAATCACTAAATGATTTTGTACACACAAAAAATAAAAAATATAAATAGTGACTCTGTTCAGCAGGTGTCGGCCCCCTGATCTCCCTGAGTGGCCCCCTTATCTCCCAAGGGCGGCCCCCTTATCAATCAGGGGTACACCTGTCTGTTTTGTCAAATTTTTGTAAACTTGGAAAATTCATATAAAATCAACCGTAAGTCCGTAGAAGTCGTGCCACCCGCCATTTTAAAGATAATTAAGTCTACTTTCATATAGAAATACTTCCAAGTATTAAAAATAAACATAAGACTGTCAGAAATACAAAATACTACTTATTGTCCAAAACGTTGAGTTTCGTTTTAACGTAAAACTTGTATTTTATCTTTTCCTTTCGAGTCGGAAAATTTCTAGTCGGTATATCTTTGAAAAATGGTGTAATTAATTTTTCAACAATATTAAACTTGGTTAGTTTTTGAAATAGGGAGGAAACTATTTCGTTTTTAAACAAAT
Source organism: Tanacetum coccineum (assembly GCA_026074375.1). NCBI lineage: Eukaryota > Viridiplantae > Streptophyta > Magnoliopsida > Asterales > Asteraceae > Tanacetum > Tanacetum coccineum. The sequence goes on from BQNB010109629.1 coordinate 13,229, forward strand.
CCGAGCTAAGTATACATTGTTGTATCTAATACACAAAACGACGAAAAGTACTTTTGTGTGTTGTGCTATATGATTATTTCTTATGTGTGTGTCTTAATATAGTTAGTTAACTTTTATGCGCTTGTTACATTTCGTAGTTAAGCTATTTAGAAACATATGTGTAATATATGTCTTGTAAGTTGTTTATTGTTAGTACTCATGATAATGCACCAGTAAAGCTTATGCTAGATTTCTTATACTAAGTTGCAAAATTGTTTTTGCATTGCATATAGGCATAGATCACTCAATTTACAAATGTTACATAAACATCTTGTAAATCTTTTCGAGTATGATAATATACTTAGGAATAAGAGTTCAATAACTTGTCAAGTATATTGGAAAATGTGTTAAAACTCATCACTTAAATATTTCCAACAGTTCAATTTATTTCCAACAACACATTTAAATCTTTTCAATAACTTAGCTTGTTTGACCTTAGGTTGTTTAAATAAGAGAAAATTGATCATTTTAATACATTAGTTTGAACTTTGCATGTGTTTGCATTGATCCAACATACACACACATAATTCTTTTATATAAGCATTTTACAAGAGTTGTGTTTTGTATAATAATGAATTATCGAAAACTATGCACATTGTCCGTAACAATAAATAGATCTTTTCGTACAAACAAAATATATGACAATCTTGAAGTAATAAGTTAACTTGTCATAATTCACTAACCTCACACTCACGACTAGTCTTAAGATTGATGGAACACACTATTAAAATATTTATTTATTTTCTTTTAAATGAGTGTTCGTGAGGGTCAAGAAAGATTTCGAGTATATATTGATTCATTATTCAAATTAAGATTGATATCTTATCGAATCTAATTGACAAGTTATCGAGTATGGACATGAAATCGGATTCTTATTTGTTTAGTTTCAAGATTATATCAAAATATAACAAAAGATATTATCTTGAATCTACGTACTCAATCACACTAGAATTGATATGAAAATAATTACATCATTTTCTAGATGAAAAGAATATGCATCGGATTATAACTCACACTTGTGTTGATGATGCCATATTGAGTCTACATGTCCAATGGTTGTGTTCCAAATATTAGACTAATATGTTTAGTAAGATGCATAAAATACACAACGAAATAGGATTGATGACTTCGATGTTTCGTCCGAAATATTCAACCAATTTACATTGCAATGCAATTGGTAATTGTGTCATTTTCGAAAAACCAAACATGAGCAAACAAACAACATATGTAAACTTAACTCATACAACTTAAAAGCACAACTCAAAGCTCAAATTCACATTTGGCTAAATTCTAAAACAACTATAATACTCTTGTTCATTCACCTAGGATAACATAATGTTTGGAAAACATTATGTCTAAAGAATTCATGCACTTATCGTGTTAAACGATTGATAAAGGATAATGTATATCCTATGAATTTTATTTTCTTCATAGCATGAATGGTTATGTTACAAGATAATACACTACATATTGCTTGCAAAATATAAGCTATTAACATTAAAAAAATAACATACCACAATATGTGTCAATACATAAACAAGTAAAATTTATTTATTCAAATAGTTGTTTAATTAGGCTATATAACATTCATAAGAATGTTAATTTTAGAAAAGCATATTTGTTTTAAAAATAAATATGGCTCTTTTCAATCATATATCATTGAAGAATCACAAACTCAATTAAGATAAATAACCTTGATGAGACTCATTTCACAAGATATGCAAAAGAGCACTCTTAAAACACTCTCAATATAACGTATTCTTTATTGTCACAAATAAGCACATCTCTTAGCTTTTGAAAACCCAATCACGTTAAAATCACATGTAACAACTACACATGCAAGATGACTTAATATAAGACATCCATTAAATTAAGCAATATGCCATCAAAACCAAAAAACCTATAGATCTTGAACAAAATATTAAAACATCTTGCTTACGCTTTTCTAAGCATTCAACACATCTCTATTAGGATTATGTGTAAAATATAACATCTAGATCTACCGTCATAAAACATGGTTGTTTAAGCCATATTAGGCGAAGTATTAAAGAACCAACCATATTTCATCTTTGCTACACTTTGATAGGTAAATGTAAACTAAATAAACAAGTAGTAACTAAAGTTAGTTTACATTAATGAAATTTGTCTTTCATTATAATTTCTCATTAAACAAATAGTAACTAGGATTTTATTAAACGTTCCTAGATTCATGACATCTCACATATGTGTTTTGAAGTTTTAAAATGATAACTTATTCCTATGTGATACGATTATATGCCTTCGTGATTATCTTGATGATCAACGATTATTTGCTTTGTTATTGAATGCATGTTTATTATAAATGTTTTTGTCTTTGTCAAGAAATTCAGATATAATATCTCTTAGTTTATCTAAATAATACATGCTATTAAATGCTAAATGTTAACACGTTTACATAATGTTTGCATTTAAAGTAATCATGTTTATTATGCGTCATTTTACATGACTTGCGTGTTAATTGTGCACCTACACTATGTTGGTTTGATGCATAACAAATTAGGTATGCCTATAACGATATACTTTTAGATGTCATATAGTCTTACACGTTAATCTCTATGGTTATTCTGTTGATGCATGCTTAAATAGTCTTACATGCTTAAATCTATGTGTCTTATGCATCCAAGTATATATTTTCGGACACTAGAATTTATACCCTTATTACACGCGGCCTTTAATGTCACAATCTAATAGGTCATAATAGTCGCAAAATGGTCTTAAATCTCCTAGAGTCTCCATGCACACACTTCCTTATTCATCATATCTTTTTCTACCAAATAATCCACTCTTTTGTCAAGAGATGGTTAGATACAAATCTAATACACCTCTAAGTAGGTTTGACAACTTATATATTTTGTCTAAAATATTCAAGTAATTTTAACTTGCGATCGCAAACGTTAAAAATCATATCCGAAAATTCATATTCAAGCTTTTTAACAACGTATGTTAAAACACTCATCCAAAAGCCAAAATCCGACATCAACCTTCTGTGACAAAGGACTTACGAGTTCCTACAAAAGTGATTCGTAGTTCCTTCTATCCCTATGTAAATATACACTCCTTAAGATTAAGCATACAACACCTCGTGTTTTAGGTCATTGTACGACATTAGGTAATTCACAATTTATTTTTAGGGTTTTACGCGTTTACTCTTAAATCGTAATCGTTAAGCTAAATCGCGTAAACTAAAAATGATCATTCAATGTAAACGGGCATTAAACGATTAAACGTTTACATCAAGCAAGTGTTAAATGATTATTATGAGGATAATTATCAACTTTGTTCATCTTATTTTTATTGGTTACGTAAAATGCTTACGTTTCGCGATAAAATGCGTTTCGGCATTCCCGGAAGCACCAAAACCTAACTACGCTTAAACAAATACCCACGATTATACCCAATACACAAAATAATCAATATAACATCACATATATGTGTATGTGGCCGGATTTCAAGTGATAGGACCAAGTAATATCTTGTTTGCATGACTACTCTCCTAAATATCTAGATATTATGAATATCAAGGGAACCATGTCTTACACCTTCACATGCACTTGACCAATTGCCCTAGGAACCTTCCTTGAGGCCTTCCTTGAGTCCTTGGTCAAGTATATAATGCCTAAGCTAGCAAGTAAACACACATCTTCCATTTTCCAAAGTGTAAACAAGAAAAATCTCTCCCTTTCTCTCTTACAATAGCCACGGCTCAAAAACCTAAACAAACCAAATCCATAGTTTGATTTTCTATCATTATACAAGCATACATACATCATACTTAAGGTATTCTAAGAAGAATTGAAGGGTTGGTTAAGCTTTGGAAAGGTTTTAACAAGATATTGCAAGATTAGGGTTTTGGTTGAAATTAGGGTTTTCACCTTATATTTTCAAGCCAAGGTTGTTAATCACAAGGGTGTGATTGTTATTCTTTTCTCTACTCATCCACACAAGGTTATTTAAAAGCTTAATCATTTCATAACTAAGATTTTATGTGTTCATATGCTCTATTTAGCTAAATCACCATTTAGGATACTTTTGAATATGTGAAAGGGATTTTTACTTATGATCAATGTTTTGTGAACTTATTTACATGTTATATGGATGCTATTATGATGTTAAAATGGAATTATAACTCTTGTACACACTTGGTTAAGTATAAAAATGAATATGTACAAATTAGGGTTTCTTTTATAAAGTTGTGATTAAAAGTGAGGTTGAGGACTTGTTGTCTTGAACCATGGATAAAATATGAACTAATGGACTTTATATATGTAAGACATAAGATATAAATGTTGTAAAGTAGTTGTAATAAGGTGTTGAAGCTTAATGGTACAAAAATCAAGCTTAAAACATGCCGTAATCACAAAACTTCAAACTTTCTGTTTTGGTTCGAATTTGGAAGCAGCCATATTAGGTTTTATAAAGATAGTACATCTCATAAGGATTCCAAAATGATAAGAAACTCGAAAAACGGATTAATAACGAAGAAGATACACTAGTTACGAGTTTACGACGCTAAATACTTTATAAAACAAATTTTATAAAAATTACTATTCATGGCAGTAACTTATACTTTGTAAACATCAATAATATGATAAAACTTTCAATTACGAGAACGTGTTCGAAAGAATCGCTAAAAACGGAGCTATAACGAATAAGATACGACTAAAACGGGTTTTACGTTAATTAAAAGTATAAAAACGATTTTATAGCTGTTATGAACAGTAAAAACACTATTCATCACAGAATCTCAAAAACCTAAAAATGTGATTTTATGATCACTCGTCTTAATACGAAAGCGTGGGCGTAAGAAACGCGAGAAACGGACTTAAAACGACAAAGTTATGTCATTTTTGCTAAAGGCGTAATTATAAACGTTTTTACTTTATAAATACGATTTCACTTAAACGATTAGATGGTGATATAGCTATATAGAAATATATATGTTATTAGTTATCAAAGTGCTATATTACTAGGGAATTTCATAATGAGGCTTCTTCGGATGGCGTATTGACGAGTTGTTGGATTTACGATTTAAAGTGTCCTAACTCCTCGTACGTCATGTCATGACCTCTTAAATTATGATAGCCCGAACGATAGTACGAGATAAACTAAATAGGATTATATATTGTAGTTTGCTAGAAAACTTACTCGAGTACTCATACGAACTATATTGGATAAGGTTGCATCGGCGATTATCGGACGCATTTTGCGTGATATACTTGATATTAGCTCACTCGAGGTGAGTTCATAACCCCACGTTTTACATGATTTCATTTTATAAGTTTTGGGGTGAGAACATGCTTGTTTACAAATGCATTTACATGGTTGATTACAAATTGATTTATGCACTTCTTTACTTGTCATGCGATGAGATACAATACTTGGTTTACTTTTTGGACGTAAACACATACTTGACTTTTACTCGAATAATTACGGATTAGCTTAGGTTTCATGAACTGTAAATCACTTAGAGGGTGAGCGCGAATGTTATAAAATAGATCTATTGGGGATTGACAACCCCCGTTCGGGTGATTAGCTCTCACTAGTTCGAGATCGAACTAACGAACGTTATACCATGTCGGATATGAATGGATTGGTGTCTACATGACCAACAACTATATACTAATGAACATTTACCGTGCCTTGAATAAAGTGGCATACTTACAAGTCTACGCGTCGCAGTAGTCCATTGAACTTAGAATAAATCGTAATCATTTCTCTGACATACTTGAAACTAAATTGGATATTGTCTCATTTATAGATATCTACTTGAAATATTTTTCTGGATATTATGTTCATTTCTCTTACATACTTGAAACTAATTGGGATATTGTGCTCATTATAATATCTACTTGAAACATTTTTGGATATTGTGTTCATTATAATATCTACTTGAAACATTTTTGGGATATCGTGTTCATTACAATATATACTTGAAACATTTTGGGATTTTATATAAGTAAACCTATATATGTAGGTTTATGCGTTGCAAGTCTTGTATGGGCGAAACTTGTAACACAGTAAACCTATATATATAGTTTTGGGATTTACATTTATACTTACAAAAACCTATGAACTCACCAACTTTAATGTTGACACTTTTAAGCATATTTTTCTCAGGTGAAATAGATGTATGACATACTTGATGTGCATTGGAGTCCAAATTTACAAGATTTCTTTTCAAACGACTCAGTTAGAGGTCGTTCTCTCCTGACTTGTGCAATGGGATCATGAAGTAACGCTCCCGGAAATACATTCCGCTGCGACCCAATTTTGGGGGTGTTACATACGTAACAATTCCAAATCACGATATTTACTTTTAAGTTTATGACAAAACTTCCCCTTTTGAAAGTTTTAATGATTTTATCGTGACTTATTTCAGAAAGCCCATTGGTGTAGTTTCATTGCCCTCTGAAGACTGTATTATATCGATATCATTATCATCATTGTCTTTTTCCGACTTTAAATCATCGGGATGAATAATGTTTAATAGATCATTAAAGTGCAAAACATTCTCTTTATAATATTCAGACAATGATGTTTCATCATTTAAATTAAATTCATCGATATGCTTAATGTTTAAAATTGGTTTAGTTAAATAATCTGATTTAGACTTTTGAGCATCATTGTAAACAATTGCTGGAAATTCATTTTCAAAATCTTTAAATAATTCTAAATACCATCAAAATAATCGATAGTAGGGTTGGGCGACAAAAGCATATTGTCATTATCATTTCCTAAATCCGTTTTTAAATCATTGACTGAAATTATCTTATACGAAAATGAATTTTCATCAAAAATTACCGTGTAATCTTCATCGTCGGGTTCGTCTAATGATATTCTGAAATTTAAATTGTTTTTGTTGGGAGGACATACCGTGGGCTCGGACGGGAGTGCTGTATTATCAAAGACTATGGTTGGGAATTCAGTTTCGAAGTCGATGAAATAGTCGTCCTCATCTTCATAGTTTTTAACTTTCCCGAATGTGGCAGTTTGCCAATTAAACGTTCGACCATGTCTTCGAGCTTTTTCTTCTTCAAGTCTGATGTATTCCTACATGGTGATATTTGGGTCGTCCATTTTTTCCTGTAATCAACTTGCGATGGAGAAAAAGATCAAATGGACTAATACGCCATATTTATTAGACTGAATACGTCGTATTGAACAGGAATAAACAATTAAGGAATTTAAACAAACAATATAAACACACAATGCGAATAAATACAAACAGAATTTTAAATAATTTGATTACACTAAACTAATTAATGGTTAGAAATACTAATAAGAATAAGGTTTAATTAATTCACTCCCCGGCAATGGCGCCAAAAACCTGATGTGTTGTCATGTAGGGTCAATTATTTGATTATCAAGTTTTAAATTTATATTTAGCCGACAAACCTAAAACAACACTTTAACGAGCAGTGTACCCGGTCAAGATGGAGTTTGCGGTAAGTAGGGTGTCGAACACTAAGAGTGGAACATTAATCCTATATTCTATTAGTATTTTAATTAGTTCTAATTACTGGTTAAACCTATGCTATATACGTTGTCTAATGATATGGGGTTTTCAGCCTGAGAGACTGGCACAGGTTTGGTGGAAACAAATATCAATTCAATACACAATAAACACAAAAGTAGAAAATTAGAAAAAAAAAGAAGATATAAAAATTGGTTACAAAGCCAAATGAAGAAAATCGATTAGCCATATTAAAATCCGTTTCATGCTGGTTTTGATTGTTAGTGCAATATATTTACTTATCTCGAAGCGGCATATCATTCTTAAGACTTAGGCGGGACATCATCCTAAGACCTAGACACGATTAATCCTGTCATAATTAACGCATCCGCATAAAGCATCCTTTAGTTTAATTATAATCTATCTTAGGGAATCAAAGCAGTGGTGATCCTGTTAAAACCCTAGCCCAATGGGACTTTACCCACTTATTGTTTGAAGGTGTTTTATATACTGATAGTCCACTATTCCAATCTTTATCAGTTAATTAAGAGCATGATTGCTGAAACATAAACGGGTCACCTACCAGTCCAACTAAGCTCATAATCAAAGACAAATACATAACATTATTTGTGATCCTATTGGTCCAGTAATATAAGACATGATATGGAGAGCTATCCCGGTATCTAGATTACTTGGTCCGTAACACTAGACCCAATTGAATGATAGGTCACATGTTCAAACACATAAACAAGTATGGGGTGATAAACATAATTAAACAATCAATGATAAATTAAGAAATCGATTTTAAAACAAACCAAACATTGAACTTTCATTAAGATGGCTAATACCCGAGGGTATTAGCCCACAACTATTGTAATTATACAAGCGTAATCAAACAATTGAAATCGAACGATTAAGAGAGTAAAAATTACACGATGTCTTCTATTGAGTCGTGATCAATGCTTGACCTTTATGGCTGATATTCTCTTCAAAAATTCGTCTCTGATGAGTATGGTATAAAGAATATGATATTGCACACTTAAAACTCGTTTTTGAGTCTTCTATTTATAGTTGCTGAAAAATACTCGATACGCCGTATCCAGATAGGTCGATACGGCGTATTGGGCTGGATTCCTTGGAGTGCGCGCTACGTTCGTAATAAATCTTTGATATCATTCCCAATTTACTTGATTTACTGTATCTTCGAATAGTTATCTTCATGGATACGGCGTATATAGATAGCATGGATACGCCGTATTGGGAATTTGTCAAACGCGTTTTCTTGTGAAGTCTTAGCGCAGATACGCCGTATCTCTTTAGTTGGATACGACATATTGGTGAATTTTCAGAAATCTTTAAATGCCTTCGCTTTAGCTCCAATTTATGCGCCTTTTAGCATATCTTCACAAAACACTCCTGAATTACTGCATTTATCAACTTTAAAGCAATTAAGTACCAAATAATGCAATAATTATATAAAAGTGGGCAAAATAGATGGGATAAATGATATAATAAAGTGACGTTATTTGATGTCATCACTTATCAATGAAAATTTTTCTCCATCCTTACATGCCAACATGGCAAGTACTTTTTTCAATGGAAGATTGAAGTTTAACTCAAACTTTGAAAAATTCTTTAAAAGATTCTTTAACTTAAACTCACATTTTAAGTTCATCCATACTAACAACTGTTTTTGAAAAGTTTTTACATAATGTTGTTGACATTTTTAATCTTGGTCTTACTATTGGGCACCCAAATGGGACTCAAGTTCTTATACATGTTAGGGATAGTAAAATTTTTGTTGGTTTTGATAAACATAAGTGCTATATTAAGGATTTGAAGAAAACAAGAATAACGGGGATCGGTAATCAACAAGGAGGCCTTTATTTGTTCAATATCGATAATAATAATTCATGTAAGATTATTAATAACTGTTCCATATTTGTTTGCAATATT